>CAVNYN010225642.1:0-34483 GCA_963692815.1 Nyctanthes arbor-tristis | reverse complement strand
TCTGATTGTACAATTTCATGATTTTATGTTTTCTACTATATTTTATTTTACTTTCTCAGGATAATATGTCCATAAAACTCACGAGTGTGAAGCATAGTAATCTGTAAATGCATGGGTGTAAAACTAATATAGATTATGTTATCGGGTTTTATTGTCTTCAAAGGAAATATAAAATAAAAATTAATAAAAAAATTATTGGTTCAATTATTATATTTTTCCTTATTGTTATATTTTTCCTTTTCATCATTTAATTTAATATTTTTATTTTAAGACTCTATCTACATAATACATTTTGGTTAGATACATCTCACATTTGTCTAATGGGTTTGAATTACGTGAAAATAAATAATATATCAATCTTGATTTCAATATTATTATTACTATACTTTTCGTTATTATTATACTTTTCATTTTAATTATTTAATTTAATATTTTTATTTCGGGACTCAATCTACATAAGACATTTTGGTTAGATATATCTTTTATTTGTCTAATGGGTTTCAATTTTACTTTGTTTGATTGTATAATTTCACTATTTGATGTTCTCCTACTTCCATTGTATTTTATTTTGTTAGCATAACATGTCTGTGAAAGGTACTGGTGTGAAGCGTAGTATGTTCATGAGATGCACAGGTGTGCAACTAATATAGATTATATTATCGGATTTTATTGTCTTTAAAGAAAATAAAAAATAAGAATTAATAAAAAAATTATTGCTTCAATTATTATACTTTTCCTTATTGTTATATTTTTCCTTTTAATAATTTAATGTAATATTTTTATTTTGATACGCTATCTACATATTATATTTTGATTAGATATATATTATATTCGCCCAATGGATTTGAATTACATGAGAATAGATAATATATCAATCTAGATTTCAATATTATTATTATATATTTTCTTATTATTACACTTTTCTTTTTAATAATTTAGTTTAATATTTTTATTTTAAGACTCTATTTATGTATTACATTTTGGTTAGATATATCTCATATTTGCCAAATGGATTTCAATTTTACTTTGTTTGATTGTATAATTTCATGAATGTATATTCTTCTATTGTATTTCACTTTATCCTCATAATACGTCTGTGAAACATACGAGTGTAAAGCATAGTATGTCTATAAATATATGGCTGTGCAATTAATATAGAATTATGCTATCGGGTTTTATTATCTTTAAAGAGAATAAAAAATAAGAATTAATAAAAAATTATTAGTTCAACGATATGGTGATTGACTAATAACAAGAATTTAAAATTATCTCATCAAAATAAAGAATAGAATATATGCTACTTGCAAGCATAGGATATACATTAATTCCATGTAGGCTGTAGTTTTGGTTTCTTTATGACATTAGCCTAGCAAACACAATTATGTTATATCTTATACATGAAATTCCTTCACAGCTCTACCCCTGGAAATCTAGTTATCAACAAAATAAAACTATTAAAGTGAAATAATTAGGAAATAAAGGGGTATGTATATTAGGAAATACCCTTAAATTTTACTTTTGCAAAAAAACTAATTGTGTTTTTCTTAATTTGTGTGAAAATGGGTATAAGTCTATCTTAATGGGATGAAGTGAGTAATAGTTTTAAAACTGCCACCTGGATGCTACTCACACCCAGACAAAATTATTTGGCATTTTGAAAAGAGCAACCTCTATTCTGTTCGAAATGGCAAGCAGTCCATTGCATTCATTAATCTTTACAATGTTGGTAGTAGTAGGGTGTTTGTGAACCTTGGTGGTAAAAACTGTAGAGGCTCAATCTACCACTCAAGTTATGTATTTTTGGCTGGAGGTCGTTTCATAATACATTGCTTTTCTCGTATTAATCTAATCTCATTTGGAGTTAAAGCCTAAGTAAATCTCCTGTTTATGATGCAATAGAGACAACTATACATACTATTTTTCAATATGCGCTCACTGGCTCTCTGCTAAAAGAGATAGGTTTGTGGACAAAAGTTAAATAGATATGAAGTTGTTTACTCAATGATATTGTCCATGATATTATGACCAATTTGATGAAAGATAATATCTGCTAGGAATTGAACAATAGAGGCTTAATGAAATTTAAAAAAATCAATTCCTGAAAGTTCAAATCAACCTTGCACTTAAAAAGAATTTGCGATAGGGAAAAATACCTCTTTAATGAATCGCCACATATTTCAAATTAAAATTGAACGCTGGTACAACGCTTGTTACCAGAGTTGTCTAATTGTCCATCTGCTAATGGTAATCCATATGGAAAAAATAGGTTTAGAGCTCCACAACTACTAACAATTCGAAATGGGTTTATTCGAGTATATTTAGGGTTTCTGTCAACTTCATATGCTATCAAGAATTAACAAAACTATGATTTAATCGTTTATTTTTCTGTAAAAATCTATTAACCTCAAACATAAGACATATACTTACAGTGAAGGAGGCCCCAGTCAGATTGCACTTTTGTGGGCCTACAACTTAATGAGTCAATTAATTAATCTGGTCCGATTAAACCCAATCCAACTAATTATACATTGGACACCAATTCCATCAATCTCCCACTTAGATAAGGTCCACTCCAAAAAACTCATTTTTACCTTTTGTGTATGATTCATTAAGCTACGACTCACAATAGCAAATCTCATGATACTATTATTCTAATATAAGTAGAATAATATAAAACAAAATCTCCATTTTAGTTTATCATCGATTCACTTAGATTGATCCGTCTACGTCATCGTCCAAGATTAACATCTAGCAATGTATCAGAATAACCCATATGACGGGAAAGTCATGTGATAAAGCTATATACGTACAATTATTGCGGAAATATAATCACTTTATCAATATAACCTAATTAATTAAGAGATATGGATATGTGTTAACCTCATCTGAACCAATTATATTATTTATCTCTATCGATTTTATCAAGCTATGATGAAATGTTTTCAAAACTTCACTCCGACTGTGGATTTTAGAGCAATGATTAACTTATTTATATCTATACACACACACACACACGCACACATATTAAAGTAAAATAGTTTCCATTTTATTTTTTCTCACCCATTTCAGTTGCTAAATTAGGATGCATCATCTTGGGCATTGATTTTATCTCCTAGTCTTGGTCATTCATTTCCATTTTATTTTTTAATTTTATTTGCCTTTTTAATTTATTATCAATTTATAGATTCCCTTTTTTATCTATCATTTCTCTTTTTTATATTATTTATAAAGATGTTTGATTTAACTTATTATTATCATTATATTTTCTATTTTTTAATCCCAATTGCCAAATCAGATTTCATTTTATCTAGAAATATCTGTCTTTTTTATCTACATTTTTGTTCTTTCCTCTAATAGAACTCATTCTATCTAAAAACTTTCTCAAGTCTCTCTCACTCTACATTTAAACTTTCCACTATTTTTCTTGCGCAGCTTTATTTTTGATCAATTTTCTTAATTTTTCATTTCGATTTATTTCACACCATCGGATTGCTTCCAGATTGGTTCGAATATTTGTCAATGTTTAAAAAATCAAACCTGTCATTGAATCGAAAAAGCTAACAATTCAAGGTCATCAGACTTATTTTAATTAAATAATTGAAAACAAAATTAATTTTTATCTAAAATAATATTGAAAAGGAAAGTGAAAATGTGACTTTGGTGCAAAAGGGGAATCCCACATTAGTTATTTAGGAAAAAAATTGAGAATATATACCCATATTAAGTTACTTGGGGAAGGATTATGTATAATAAGATATTATCTTATAGGCCTTGAGCTTCTGAGAAGTTCAAAAATTTAATGGATCATTGTTTAAAAAAGTTTATTGTAAACTAGTGAACTGTGTATCCGATTTTATCTCACACTGTCGAATTGCTTTTCAGATTGATTTCAGTATTCGTAAATATTCAAAAAATTGGATCGTTCATCGAGCTAGAAAAACTAACTGTTCAAGGTCATCAGACCAGTTTTCATTAAATAATTGAAATAAATTAATTTTTACCTAAAATAATGTGGGAAAAGAACATTATACTTTACAATTTTTTATCCTTACTCTTTAAAAAGGGTTGAAATTTTATTCTTTTTTTTTTAATAGCCATTGGAAATGCGACTTAATTTGGGTAAGGAAATGGAATCTTACATTAGTTATTTAGTAAAAGGAATTGAAGAAGTATACGTCTATCAAGCTACTTGGAGAAAAGTTATACATAATAGGGCCTTAACTCATTGGTCTTGAGCTTCTAAAAAGTTTAAAATTATAATGAATTATTGGGAAAAATTTCATTGTGAACCGATGAACTGTATCTATATTTATCTCATACCGACAGATTGTTTTTCAAATTGATTCCAGTCTTCACAAATTTTTTTCAATGTTTTCCTGAGTTTTTTTTAAGACTATTTTTTTATCTTCATTAATGAAAGATATTGCATTACGGATGGCACCTATATTGATACATAAACAACCAAATGTTATAGTTTAAGGGCTATTAAAATATGACTATGGACATAGAAAAGAAATCCCACTTTGGTTATTTAGTGAAAAGAATTGAGGATGTATGCTTATATTAAGCTTCTTGGAGAAGGGTTATACATAAAATGGCCTCTGCTTATGGCTCGAGCTTTCAAAAAATTCAAAATTTTAATTGATTATTATTGAAAAAAGTTTATTGTGAACCGGTGAACCATATATGTCTTTATCTCACATCGTCAGATTGTTTTCCAAATTAAGTTAGCTATTCACAAATGTTTAAAAAACTGGAAAAAACTAATGGTTCAAGGTCATCAGACCGGTTTTAATTAAATAATTACAATGAATTAATTTTTATCTAAAATAATGTGAAAAAAGAACATTCGATTTTATAATTTTTTTTATCTTTACTGTTTAAAAAACGGTTGAAATTTTATTCCTCTTGTAAGCGCCCTTGAAAATATAACTTTGGGCATAGAAAGAAAATTACTGAAAAGAATTGAGGATGTATATCTATATTAAATTATTTGAAGAAGGGTTATATATAATAGAGACTTAGCTTATGGGGCCTTGAGCTTCTAAAAAGTTTAAAATTTTAATGGATCATTATTAAAAAAAATTATTATGAACCAGTTAACCATATCTATCTTTATCTCATACTGTCAGAATGTTTTCTGAATTAGTGCCAGTATTCGTAAAATTTCTTCAATGTTTTCCATAGATGTTTTTTGTTGACCATTTTTTATCTTTATGAATGAAAGATATCGTATCATGGGTAAGACTTATATTATTTTTCTTTATTTTAAATCTTTTTTATACAATCATATTTAATTTTCTTGAATTATTTACCCATGCAATGCAGGGGTAAAATATATACTTTCAATAGATTCAAGTGCTAACCTTTACTCATAATTTAAGACTAAATAATTCTCATGAGAAATGCAAGACATATATTTTCTTGCTTATATCCAAAAATCTCTCTCTCTCTCTCTCTATATATATATATATAACGAGTTTAGCCTCCCCCAAAAAGTCTTAACATTTTTCCCTTCCAAACCATCCTTTGTGAATTTCTTTTTTATTTAATTTAATTAATATAGTACCTCTATCCCAAGAAGATAGTCCTATTCTTTTTCACATAGATTAAGAGAAATTCATTTACTAGTGTTGGAAAAGTAAATTTTATCATCATTTTCTTATTATACCCTTTTATTTATTAATTATTCCACTTTAATAATTCTATTTTTTTAATAACTGTACACATTAAATATGGGTATATAGGAGGCCTAACATTTCAACTATTCTTTAAAAAGGAAATTAGACTATATTTTAGGACGGGTGAAACACGGAAAATTGGACCAACTTTTTTAAACGGAAGTAGTATATAAGTTAATTATGGGCTAATTATACAAAAATGCATTTCCAGAGACATATTCTCGTTAGGCACACGAGTTCCTCTCAAATCCCTAACTTCGGATCCCCAATTCGAGCTTCATTTGAATAGCTTGAAGCACAAACTCGATCTCGGATATCAAGATTCCTCTTTAAATCTTTCTAATATCTTACTGTATATTCTTCTTCTAATCTATAGTTAAATTTCCTCAATGATTCGAATTGTGATATCATTTTGATTTCAAGGAAAATTCCCCATTACAAAGGGTGTCCTCAATATGGAATTGAGTGGATTTTAGAAATCTATACAATTTCAAGTGTCCACAATTTAATATTTTGTAGATTTCATAGAAATCAGGTGTCTTCAATTTAGAATTCTATAGATTTTATAGAATTTTGGTATCCTTAATTACTTATGGAATCTGATGGATTTCATTAAATGGTAGATTTCAATGAAATTCTATGTATTCTAAGCTTAAAAATATACATGCAACATTCTTGCTCAAATCCGACCTATCACCTTCAAATTTTTATGGATTTCATAAAAATTTTTTACATCTAGTAATTAATAAAAATTTAAAATCATAAAATTTCAAAATCCGTTTTTCCTTGTCACTTTTTTTTTTTGAAATGGATGTTTCATTCGTTCATCATATAATATTACTCCTATCAACATAGGAGCCTAAAAACAAAGGTAGACTATCTGTCCATACAACATCATCAGCCAAATCACAAGCATATGCCTCTAGCACGTGGGCCATCGTATTCCTCTCATGAGGAATACGACAACAAATGCCCCAATTGGCAAGCGCTAGTAAGCTCTAACTTCATGCAAAATTGGGGCTAAAGGGGACAACCTCTCTATATTAACAATACCCTTGACCACCCTGAGAGCATCAATTTTCTACCCTTGCAAGTGGCCACAAATGTTCAATGACAAACCTCAATCTTTCACAAAGTGTATGAGCTTCCACCGCTTTTGGGTATTGAAGTCCCCTCTTCCATTCGCGAAAGCTGCCAAAATCTAGTATTCTTTGACAATCGCCATATAAAATGGTGTACCCGTAGACGGACATTCAAATTCCAAATCGTAGCCCACCATAGATAAGTTTGAGAGCTAACCCTAGCCTCACCCCCTGCCAAATTCATCCCACTCACCATTAGACAATATCCACTCTTGACTGTGAAATGACCTTTAGATGAATGATGCCAAATGAAGGTATCCTCATGTTCTCTTCCAATTGGAATATCCAAAATCTAACCTTGATCTATTGTCCAAAAGTTCTGCTCAATCAACTCCAAATTCAAGTCTCCATTAACATCAAGCAACTCCTCTACATGTTGAACGCCTCAGTGGGGGTCGTATAAGGTCATGTGAAACTAATACCAGAGATCCATGCATCCTCCCATATGTGAATGGTTTTGCCACAGCCCACTCTTCATCTTCCATCCCCTCTCAATAATCTCTTTTCCCCAAATGAAGCTTTGCCAAAGGTAGGAACGTCCTGCTTTATCTCGAGCCTGGAGCACTTGTACATTGGGAAAGTATTTTCCTTTGAGAACTTGCCCACCAAAGAGTTAGGGTTATCAATAAGACGCCAGATTTGTTTTGCTAAGAGGCTTTGGCTAAAAAAACATAAATTACAAAATTCCAAACCGTCTTTTCTTTTTCTCTTACACATGTGATCCCAGCTCACCCATGCCATCTATTTTGTAGTGTCAACTTTTCTCTACCAGAACTTCGAGATCCAAGTTCTAACTTCATGACAGAGAATAGTGGGAATATGGAATAGAGATATAATGCAAGTGAGGATAGCTTGTTGCACAGCCTTAACCATCACCTCCTTTCCCGCTGTGGAAAAGAAACCCCTCTTCCAGCTCTTTATTTTCCTCCATAGCCGGTCCTTGATCATGCTAAAAACACATCTCTTATTCTTCCCCACAACCACTGGAAATCCCAAATATTTATCATGTCCCAGAGAGACATCAATATGCAATACTGTTCTAATGGACTGACGCACCTCTGCAGGCACATTAGGGGAAAAACTAATAGTCATCTTATCTTGGTTAACCATTTGCCCAGACGCTCGGCCATAACTCTCTAGAATACTCATTAAAGTTGACACCTCCTGAGCCTTTGCCTGCATAAATAAAATAGAATCATTGGCGAAAAATAGGTGAGAGACTCTCGAATCCCTTCTCCAGCACTGAATACCACAAATGTCTTCATTTGCTTCTGTTAAAGATAAGAGCGATGAAAAAGCCTCTGCACAGAGAATAAACAGATAGGGAGACAGATGGAATCCTTGTCTTAGACCGCGCAAAGGAAGAACCCGTCATTGATAGCTGCCATTAAAAGAAAAAGTAAACTCAGCAGTGGTGATACAATCCATTACAATGTGGGTCCATCTCTGATGGAAGCCCAGATGGAAGCCCAGCCTGGTCATAATCGTCCTGAGGAAATCCCACTCCACTCTGTCATAGGCTTTGCTCATGTTGAGTTTCAAGGCCAAAAAACCCTTATTGCTTATATTTTTTTTGCCCATTGTATGAAAAAGCCACAATAGCATTGTCTGTAATAAGCCGTTCTGAAATAAAGGCACTTTGGTTGTTGGAAATCAAACGATCAAGAACCTGTTTGAGCCTATTTGCCAGACACTTAGTAATAACTTTATACATTACATTGCAGGGAAATAAACCTAAAATCTGACACAACCTCAGGCGACTCTTTTTTAGGAATAAGGACAATAGCAGTTTTACTGATAGAGCTAACAGAACAACCATTATTTAAAATGTTAAGACAAGCATGAATGAATGGACCTTTAAGATTCCTCCAATATGTTTGATAGAATAGAGCATGAAAACCATCCACTCCCAGAACCTCGCATGATCCTATGCTAAAAAGTGCAGCTTTGACCTCTTCGCCGGTAAACAGTTTGTCCAAGGTCTGAAAATCCTGTGGTGTCAATCTCCCTATAATTCTTTTAACTCTTTCCTGAATAGCTATTTGAGATGGCTATATAAAAAGACCAACTCCGTGAAAGATTCCTCTAAGTGTGTCACGAGCGCCTCCTTCCCCTGGCTCCTAACCCACTTCGACCCTTCAACCTTACAATATGATTAGGTTTCTTGCTTTCGTTAGCTTTATTGTGAAAAAAAAAACTTGTGCTCCCATCGCCATCTCTCAACCACACAACTCGTGGGCGTTGTCTCCAATATCTACTCGCGTAAGCCGTTCAATGTCGTTTTCTAGTTCCTTAATCTCTCCATATCCCCTCCTACTTGGCCACTACTAAGAAGTACATCTCGTTGCTTATAAAGTTCCTTTAATTGAATCTGCCGAGCCCTAAAAATATGCCTGTTCCACTAGCTTAGAACCCTAGAATAGTCCGCAAGTTTCTACTGTATTTTCTGAAAATCATGCTTCATACCTAGCTCAAAGTTCCAAGAATCAAAAATTTGGGAAGAAAGTTGTAAATATTCTCCCTCTCGAATTATATAATTAATTAATTATAATATATTACAAGAAATTAGCCAAATAGGAGTGACATTTGTCGCCCCCATAGGTCCGATTGTCGCCTTTGTTGACCTATAGACGCGACAAAGTCGCCCCAAACCCGTCGTCCCAATAGGCCCACTGCTCTAGATATATTGCCGCGACTGGGTCGCCTCTATAGATTCAAACATATTGGAACGAAAATGTCGTCTCTATAATTAATATATGTCACCCCAAAAACTTGAAAATTAAAAAAAATCTATAGGGACGATCTGGTCGCCCCTATAGAACAATTTTTTTAAAAAAAACAGTAAATGCACCCGCCATAATTCCCAATTGCTTGGTTGCTATCATTCTTTACAAATTACAATCTC
The DNA here is from genome assembly GCA_963692815.1 of Nyctanthes arbor-tristis. Classification (NCBI taxonomy): domain Eukaryota; kingdom Viridiplantae; phylum Streptophyta; class Magnoliopsida; order Lamiales; family Oleaceae; genus Nyctanthes; species Nyctanthes arbor-tristis. The sequence continues at coordinate 24,755 of CAVNYN010225642.1, read as the reverse complement.
AAATTCATTACAACTCATAATTCACAAACACAAAGCCAATCTTAAAAAAAGATACTAAAATCACAAAATCTAACTCCAACAATTACAGTGCCAAGTCTAGTACACTCAATCATTATTTACAATATAATGACAAATCAGAAAAAACAAAAGAAAATCCTATGAAATTTGAGCTTGAAAAGGGTACTAACATTCTACTAATATAAAGACAAATCAGGAAAAGGCTAAACAACCAGTCACGCTCATGTTGATAAAGCATATTCTGCTGGGTATCCAAATTTGTAATGGAGAGAACAATGCAAAATCAAATGAGCAAACACCATGGTCTTGGTTATTCAGCTTCTGTTTCCCAACCTACTAATTAAGTACTTCAAACCCAAGGGAAAAAAGAAACAAAGATCTATGAATTTCCATGTAAATCAGACAAAACTACTAAGTTAGTCTCTGAAAACACAGCTCAACACAACATATATAGTATCTAAATTTCTAATGGTGTATAAGTTCAACAAAGATATGCTAAATTTAACAAGCTAAATTTAACTCAGTTCCAAAGCATCAAACTATGGATCAAACTAAAAAAATGAATCAACTAAAACTAAACTAAACTAAACTAAATGTGGCAAACATCATACCAATGAGTGTCAATACACAAAAATCTTCCTCCTATATTTATTCAAATGACATAACATCCACTCAACAATAAATCACCATATGATTTTTTCTATAGTTCCTAAAATGCTAAGTAATAAATTGCAATTATAGATATATCTTCTTAACCCATTTTCCATCAAAATCCACAACACACTCAAGCTTAATCTATATATGTATATGCTGTCTAGATTTCAATAGGCACACATAACTCCAAAATGAATGTTTGCTTCCTCAAATAATTCCAGTATCTACACCAACAGAGCAAAAGAATTAAGATAAAGACACAAAGGACCACAAAAATTATTGGTTCTGGAGAGTTTAACTTATAGAGACTTTCCAAAGTTAAGATTAGTGGCAAGAGGATGAGGGAAAATAGCAACGGGAGGAGATGTGATTAGCCTCTTGTGAACGCCTGAAAGAAAAAGAAAAGAAGAAAAAAAGAAGAGCTATGAGCATAAGTCCAATTAATTTAGCTACCTAAAGAGGACACAAGGACAAAACCAAATTTCATAACTAAACATTCAGTCATTCATTCACTTAGAAATGGACAGTAATTTAGTAAACTCATCAATTGTAGCATATTCACTTACAGCGGGAGAGTTACTAAGACATATGCTAGCAAAACTAAATATCAAAGGCAGGAATTACAAAAATTAAATCTGCAAAACTATATATTTTTATTATCTATTTACACCAGTGGACATCCATGTTGCTCAGGTACTTATTAAAGCATTGTGAGATAGCAAGATCAAATAGTTTAGGTGTATGTATTTACAATTTTCATTGAGTGAAGAGGACCTACATGCATTATCTTGCACATACTCAACATATGTAACTACTTGTATTTAGTTCTGCGAAATGTTGGCACACATCAATTATCGTGCTGCTGCTTCAGTCATTTGCACCAATTGTTGAATCTGCACTCCAACGTAATAAAGTAAAAAAAATTGACAAGTAGAAAAGATCCTAAAAGGCATCTACATTGAGCATGAGTTGCTGGCAGCAATTTTGGCAAGTATAAGAAACAAACACTTTCGGTAAACACAGCCTTCAATTGTTCTAATGAAATGAAGTTTATAAATAGGTTTAGTGAAACTAACACTACCAATTATTTCCTCTCGAATCTAGACTTCCTATGTTAGTATCAAAACCAATTAGTGCACACAATGAATTCCAGAAATTGCAAAAACCACACTGTAATTAAAACATTATTAGAGAATCAGATTTTTATTTCCATAAATCAGCCCCTATACTAGCTTACAAATGAAATTCATTACCTGAAACTTATTCCCAGCGATTGAGACCAGCAAGGAGATGGGAAAGTTGTTTTCCGATGCCTACTTTCTTTGATGCAGAATACCTGAAGTCGACTAGATATTCCTTTCCCAAAAAGCAAAAAGGAAACGAAATCAAATTACCGTTAATAAGAACTTGAGGGCTGCAGTGCTTGCAGTAATAAACAAATAGATCGGAATGGGTTCCAATTTTCGTGACTCCTTAGAATTTTTGTGACTCCTCAGAATGGGTTCTGAGATTCTCCGAGGATCGCCGGCGCATGGGTTCTGAGGCACAAGAGTTAAGAAAGAGACCATCCCTGGATGCTTGAGGACAGAGCACGATGCGGCGGTGGAAAAATTAGGGCAGAAAAATGAGACCCTTCTTGGTTGTTTAGTTTATATAGGATAAGTAAAACTACGTCGTTTTGAGGCCTAACGTGAAAAAATAATAATAATAATAAAACTCGTAGCCGTCTAGTAGTGTGAAAATTTTAAATTGCGGAAATAGTTGTAGGGACGACATATTAACCTATAGGAGCGACTCTATGTCGCCTCTATACGGCTAACGCCCTACAGTGACGACAAATCTAGTTGCTCCGCTAGAGTGCAACCTCTTGAAGCGACTTAGATGTCGCCCCAAATTTGTTGCCCCTATATCACCTACTTCTTGTAGTGGAATCCAATGTGACTCAAATCTAAAGGGCAAAGCCCTTTTTCTATGCTGATTTTCAACTCGGAAACCATTTAACCGGATCAAAATGTGCCAATGGTCAGATTTGCCATGTGCCAGATTCTCAACAATAACATTAGGAAACTTCTTGCGCCATTCCTCATCACCAATGGCCCTATCCAGTTGTGCTTGTTTGTGTCCCAACCCTTTTGTGGCCATTAGTCCAGGTCATGGGATTCCCCACATAACCTAAATCCGTAAGCTCAAATGCATCATCAATAGCCCACCTAAACTTCTCCATATGAATCATGGGCCGCCCATCACTCCCTATTCTCTCATGAGTATGCAATGTTTCATTGAAATCTCCGCAACAAACCCAATTCAACTGACCTTCTCCTTCAATTGTCTCAAAGTAGCCAAGACTCATCACGGAGGAAAAGTTGAAGATTGCCATAGAAACTCTTGAATCTCCAATCCGTCATGTTTTGAGACCTAATAGCAGCATCAATATGTCCAACCGAGTAAAACCGAATCTGCATCTCAAGGAGATCGTTCCAATGCAACATAAGCCCCCCACCTTGGCATTTACAATCAACAACAAAGCAACCACTAAAACCTAAAGAACTTTGAATCTTCTCTACCCTAGCACCAAACAACCTTGTCTCAGACAAAAGATAAGGCTAGCGGAACGTTCACGGACCAGCATCCGCAAGGAAGCCAATGTACAAGGGTTTCCCAGCACTTGTACATTCCAACTGAGGCCTATTATAGTGTCTGGTGGTCCTGCGAAACAGGATTAACCAATTCTTTATTGCTCGAAGCATCTAAACCTCCATTCCCACCACTGATTTTCCCCTTCTTATTGGCATGTGTAGAGGTTGTCAAAGAGGCAGGCAACTTCCTCTTGTTTGAAGGGCTGCTGCGTATACTAGCTCTAATAATTAGTTTCAAAGGTGAGCCCAAGACTCCCCATTGTCCCACACGTTTCTTCCTTGACCACTTCTTTCCCCCACTCCTCCTACCTCTAGAATCCACAACTTTCTTTCCTTCATTACCCCAGCCAACCGCTGTGACATCCCAGCCTCTTGGATCACCACGTCTTGGAGAGTATCACCCTCCACGTCCAAGTGTTTCTGCGGTTTCAGCACTGGAGTCACCCAAACAGCACTGGCTGAGAAGGTATGTGTGACAGGTTGCTAGCCAAATAACGCTGAACCCAGCCTCTCCTCCCACCCTCCAATGTCGTCACTTTCACCTATTGCCTCCTTCTGAGTCAGCCGTCCACTCGTCACTTCCATTCGTGTTTCGTCCCGCTGCTTCTCAACTGTGTTTCTCCTCTGATCACTCAAGGAGCTTTGTCGATCCTTGTCCTCCTCCCTTCCAGCATTCACCCGTCTCCGACCGAAGCCCACTAAAGCATGAAAATATTCCCTGTATTTAAGGATCTCTCTGTCTCCCTCCATCTGTGCCTCACCTTCACAATTGGAAAATTTATAACCTGCAATGCCACATCGAAAACAAAAATCCGGCATCTATTCATATTGGATAAGAAAAATGAACCCTTTCTACAAAGAATTCACGAACACCGGCACAACCTGTTTGAAAGGAACCCTTAAGTCTATCTTCACCCTAATCCGTGGTAGTATTCCCGTGCAATCTATATTCTCCACCGTCCCAATCCGGCCCCCAACAGAACTCATGATACTTTCCGTGACACATATCAAAGGGACGTTCAACAATTGTATCCAAAATGGAACTGAATGAAACTCCATGTTACCCAAGTCCCGTTTCCCATGCGGTACTTGCAGTGATATAATCAGATTATTAAAAGACCAGAGACCCCCAGTTAATACCCGACGGTGATATATGAGCGAACCAAAATTGAAGACGAAGACGTTCCTCTCATTCCTTTGCTCCACAGAAAAGCTCCTGGTAACTTGCCAAAGATTACGCATGACTCGCTCAAAAGCATCCATATTCACTTATTTAGTACCCAAAACCTTCCGCACGAGGCAGAATTCAATATTCTTGATCTCTTCCTCAAATTGATCTTCATGTCGTTGCACCACCTAATTCTTTCCATCGTCCAGTCGTAAAAATTCACACAACTTCCGCATATTTTCTGAATCTATAATTACAAACCCTTTACTCTAACTCTTCGTATATGACTGACTCGAAGAAAACCCCAAAAAAGAGCAAAGAACGGCCACAACGCCGACAGAACTACACTTGGTGGTAGAAACCCTAATACGTACTAAACCTAGGGAGAGATGCACAAGGATTTTTTTTCTTTTTCCTTGTCACTTTAGTTTTTAAACAATTATATCACATTCGATTTATGCAAAAATGATGAGTATAATTTATTATTATCACGGTTGATTTTTCATTGGTTTGTTTGTATACCCATTTTCATTTCTCCGTTCGTGAGGAATTCTATTAATGAATGAAAGACTATCTTCTTTTCAAAATAAATAAATAATTCATTACTATCACAATAGCACGTAATTTTTTCCTTCACAGTTTTAATTTTTAAAAAATCACATTATAATTAATCTATACAAAAGAAATTTATCCGTCAACAACATATGAGATTATTATAAAAATATAATGATATTAAATTTAAAATAATTTCATAATTTTTAGTAAAATTGAAATTGACAAAAACTTCATTTTTTCAAAAATCAATCACATCATATTCTAATTTGCGCCAAGTAAATAAATGTCTAGAATGGAGATAAAGTATTACCATGGTGTTACAATGTAATTTCATAAATTTTATATCCATGCATAGAGTAGAAAATGATTTTATTATCTTTATTCATTTTAATTAAAAATATCAATTTTTTCATTTGAAGGAAGACAAGGTTGACATTTTTTTGAATATTTTTACTTTTTTCTTATTTTTTGATCATTGAGTAAAAAGTCATATAACTTCTTTCTCTACCAAGTTAACATTCAACTCAAACAAAAATAAGTAAATAAGAGAAAAGAAAAATATTACTCTAACATTTAAATTTATCAACATAACATTAGCAAGTTCTTAAATGATTTTATAATTGATTACCCAACCACAAAAGATAAAAGCGAATTAGAAATAAGGACCCAAAAAATTCAATATGAAGTTCCAACGATCAAATTCAGTATTGGAAACGCCTTCTTAAATCCAAAAAATTCCATTACAAATCCATAAAAGTCTATGTCATAGAATTCATGAAAATCTGACAGATTCTGTGGAATTATATTTAAATCCATCAATTGTAAAAGAATCCATATAACCCAAGAAATCTATCAAATTCTTTATCGAGGACACCTAAGTCACTGTTAGACCACACGGGCCTCGGTAGAAATAAGATTGCTTATTGGGGTAGTTTTACATTTACCTTAGTTTTTAAAGAAAAAATCCTATATATACTTCCCAAGTGTTATAAATTTCAAAAATACTATGTAATGCTAATTTCTTGTTTTTCTAAACATTAATATTATTTTTTTCATTTTAATGAATATTTTTTTAATACCCAACCTCATTCCTTCTAACCCCCCCCGGTCCCTCCTGCCAACGACCAACCAGCTAAATTCCGACTGCCAGCTGGCCAGATTTCAGCAGGTTACCAGTGTCCAAAATCCGGCCGGTTATTGCCATTTGGAATTCAGCCGAAACAGATTATGGCGACACCACCTATCAGAATTTTTTAATTTATTTTCTTATTTTTACTTTTTTGTTTTCTTTTTTCTTTATTATTTCTTTTCTTATTTCCCCTTTTTTCTTTCTTTTCTTTTTTCTCTTCTTCTTTACCTTTTTTCTTTTTACTAGTAAATATACGTGCGATGCACATATTACTTTTCATTTTTAGTTCAAATCCGCGTAGATATTGTTATACAATGTGTAATTGATCATACATGAAACATTAATAAAATTTTCTTTAATAATAAAATAAAATAAAGTACAGCGCATAACTTATAGTACATGTCTATAGATGAAATTCCAAATCTAAAGTAGATGATGCATATTTTCACCTCAAAAAGTCAAAATTACAGTATAAAATAGTTCGTTTGAGTGCTCGTTGAGCCTGCTTTTTCATTTCTAAAACATCTGATAGATAAAAACAAAAAGTAATTTTCATAAATGAGGCCCTATTGGCATAAAATAAAGATTTGAGAAAATAAACATATTAAAAACTAAACATAAAAGCTAGAAGTATGCATCACTTCATTAAAAAAATAAGCGTTTACAATATTGTCGTCTTGGTTAAAGATTTATAAGATAAAACTTGCCGCTGTTATACCTACAAATTTTATATGTTTTTGGACATTAAATCATAAGTCAAGAAAATGAAAAGGAAGAAAACTACAAAAAATAGGTAAATACATAGATGCATTGCACACATGTGTCAGAAAAATACATAACCATATGGATTAACACAGTGATTTTGCACATGCTTATTTCTGAAACTCATCACAAAAGAAAAACTCCAAAAGAAAAGGAAAGAAAAAGAAAAAAGGAGAAGTTTCTGCGGACGGTATGGCTTAGCAAACTTAAAAAAAAGGTAAAAGTTTCTGAGATAGTGTAGGCATAGAAAACTTTGAAAAAAAAAAAGAAGAAAGTTTAATGTTCATTGAACAGTAAAATAGGAGTTCACCTTTTTATAGTAGCAGTGAAATTAAAGTACAGATTTTTATTCATTTTAATTTATATAATAAGGAATGTTACAATATTTTAAATTCATGTAACATTGTATGTTTCACAACGTAAATGTTACACATAAATAATCTGGAACATAGTTTGCTACATTCATAACGAACAATGTTACACATTAACCTTGAAAAATTAACCCAAAAAATTGAGAACTGGATTATGTTATATTTTTTTAATTCACATAATATAAATTGTTAATAGGTAATATAGGTTGTTATATGCCTAACACGTCTTATTTCACACATAACGTAGCTTGCTATAGGCATAATAGATTTTGTTACACTAATAATAATATAAATAATTACATACATAACATAATTTGTTACACATTTGACAACTTATTAAACATGAAATTGGCATAATATACATTGATTCACACAGCAAACATTGTTACACCTATAATGCATTATTTAATAACATAGATTGTTTAGACAAAACATAATTTACTACGCATGTAACAGGCCTTGTTACACACATAACCAACCTAGTAACCCAAAAAACATAGATTGTTACATACATAATAAATATTATTACACCAATAGCACAAATTATTTAAAATGAAACACATTGTTGAAAAAATATTACAAAACATTACAAACTAAGTGAAATGTTGAGAAAACGGCCGATGGAACATGAAAAATGAAAAAAGTAAAAAAAAAAAGGAAAAGAGTGAAAGAGGAATAATTGAAAAATAGAAAAAGAAACATATACAAAACGCAAAAAAAATGAAGGAAAAGAGAAAAAAATAAAAACGGAAGATTGGGGCGAGGTTACTAAAAAAAACAAAGAAAAGGAAAAAAGGGGGAAAAAAGAAAAGAAAATTTACCAGATTGCCGATCTATCGGATTGGTGACAGCAAGATCTGGTCATCGGAATCTAGTGCTTGCCAGACGTTGGCAACCGGACAATCAGTCATCGACAACTGGCAGCTGGGTGGGGTACGGGGTTGGGTGTGTGGGGGTTTAAGAATAAACATTAATTAAAAAATTAAATCAAAGAAAAATTTAAAAACCAAGTATTTTTCAAAATTTAAACTATAGCAAGTAGATTTAGAAAAAAAATTCATAACCTAGTCATATCGTACAATTAGCCCTTGCTTATTTAGTGCAGATTACAACAATAGAAATTACCCTCAGGGAAAAAAAGAAAAAAAAATAACATATTAGTCCAATCACATAATATGTGAAGATAAATTCGCTAATTTGTATTGTATTCAGTTGATAATTTTTAGATTTCTAATATGAGATTATCAGCAAATTAGTGCTATTGTAGCTCCTTTGAAACGAGTTAATGTTTTATTATATGACTTAACATCTGATAGGCTATTTGCCTTTATTTAAAAAAAAAATATTCATTTTGAGCACTGAAAAATATAATATTACTTGTTTTTACTTTGTTTGCATTGATTCTGTCTTCGCCAAAATGTACTTTTTTGCTAATATTTAAAATTTAAATATTTTTTCCGTGCATTTGAATAGTTCGCTAGCGTGAAAAGGCCAAGAAAAAGGTTTCATTTTCCCTTTTCTTTTTCTTTTTCCCTTTTTTTTTATGGAAACGAAACTAAATTGAGGAATAGAAGAAATTTGCAGCAACGTAAATATAATTAAGAGAAGTTAAATGGCCATTTAATTAGGCTATTCCACCATTGTCTACATTTTTAACAAAAATTTAGCAAAATAATTAAAAGTTTTTGTAATGTCAACATAATTCACCATAATTTATAACAATGCGGTGACCATCCCATAATGTTTCGTTAGTGAATATAATATAAGAAATTAATATCCAATTTAATTGAACATTTTTTAAGACAGTCGTTTGCGTGTGATGCATAACATTTTTCTAGATGGTCATTTGTCGTTCAGTGCATGAATTATGTATTGCAGGGGAACGATTACTACAAAATAGTCATGCTTTGTAATTTTGACCCATTTAACTATTTTTTGTATAAGATGTTAAACGGGTTTTATGTACTCTATAGATGGCACTCATTTGATTTATGTTTAAATATGGAAATAGAGTTTTTGAAAAATGGGTGTTTAAAATTTGTGTAGTAGAAAAAGGCATCATCAAATATTTAGATGTAATTGGTTTTATCAAATTCTATTTTATATAAGATTTGATTTTCAACAAAAAGTTTTGGGGTTTTTGTTTGCTATGCTTTCTTCATTGAGTGAGAGACGTTTCACTTATTTGCTTTGTAATCATGATTTAAATATGGTTTATATTTAGATCATTTTTAAATGCAACTATAAACATAACATATTTGTTTTAATAAATTATCTAATTAATTTGTCGTTGTGATCATTTCGAGGTAGAAAGGGAAAAAAAATTCATCTATATATATATATATTAATTAAGAGAATTAAGCTTTAGTACCTCCTATACCACGATTTCCTGGTATTTTTTATTTAATAAATCTTGCGGTAATCTATTTTTTTTTAATTTTTCAGTACTAATTTTCTTTGTTTACGTGATTTGATTGAGCTCTTACTATAATTCTTCCTTCTATGGTTCCGTAGTGTTCCCTACTATGTTGGGATTCCTTCTATTAATTAATCCCCCCTTTTTTATTTGGTAAATCTTTTTTTGTAAAATTTTATTTGGTAAATCTTACAATAATTGTTTCATTATTAATTTATTTATTTATTTTTGTTTTTCCAGTACTAAATTTTTTCATTTACGTGATTTGATTGACTCTTATCATATTTCTTAATTCTATAGCTATGTTCTCTACGCTGTTAGGATTCCTTCTAATTTTAAATTAATTAAAATGTGATGGGTATCTCATTGCATTTTTGCCCCCCATTTTTTAGATTAATTAGATTTGAACTATATTTTTTATTGCACAGGTGGTTTAACTAGTATTTTATTAGATGAACGAAAATGAATATTTTTTTTATACATGTATTTGATTTTGGCTGCATGAATTTCAATCCGGCTATGGAGATCTTATCTCTCCCTTTACGGAGAGACAACTACCACGTGGCCGTATATGATTGGGGGTTGGGGGATTGAACTTCAATCCTCAACCCCTAATCACATACAGCCACGTTGCAGTTATTTCTCCCTAAGGGGAGAGTTGAGCTCTCCTTAGAAAATTTCTCATGAATTTATCAAGTTTGGAAAAAAAAGATTATTTATTAATTGTACATTGATGGGCTTGAAACCAGTCGTCTAAATACAAGTACAAATGGTTTATTTTATTTCTTTTTGTCACCGTATACGTTGCGCTGATATTTATTTATTTATTTTTTAGGGATGTTTTTATATATAAATGTCAAACTTTTACTTGTTATTTAATGTTTCATTCTAGATCTTCTTTATGGTTAATTAACATACATAATAAAATATGGGTATTTTAAAAAACTAAAAAGTTAAATAAAGAAATGAGAATATACTTTGAGACGGATAAAAACAGAATAAGAGAATATATTTTTGAGACGGAGAAAGTATTTCATTATTATCTTAACACTTTTTTCGATACATTTTCAAATGCATCATATATATTTGTACAATCATATTGATAAAACTATCATTCTTCCGATCAAAATTCTAGTACTTTGAGTACTGAATTTAGAGAGCGCTTGATACGAAAGGATGAAAAAAAAAATATTTTCTAATTTTCATGGAAAATGCTTTACTTAAGGGGATGGGAATTAATTTCTAGAGAAAATGGAAAAAAATTATGCTTAATAAGATTGTACAATGAAATTTAAATTCCATTTCCACTCGTAAATCAAACACGCGAAAGTTGAAATTTAGGTGGAAAATTGACATTTCCACGGAAAATATATGCAATCAAATACATCCTTAGTGATACAAGTAAACAGGAGACTGTCAAGTGATATATGGAGTTCAATTTATTATTTAAATTGAAATCCTATATACACTTGTCTTGAACATATGTACCTGAAGAAACAAGTTTTCAGTAATCTAAGAGTACCGGAATTTTTCCTGACTGTTATTATTATTGAGTCTCTCTCTTAAGAACGCGCCCAAAGACCCCATTCTTGATTTTGGCTGGCATGTGCTTTGGCGGGACTCACAAATTTGGGTGCGATTGTTAGGTGAACAATTCATGTTTAGCTTAACTTTGATATATATATATATATATATATATTCTCACTTAATCCAAAAAATTATCAAAACTTACTTCTAAGTATAAAAATAATATTAAGTCATTATTATGTTCCTCTAATTATGGTGCTAGAAAAAAGTTTATGTAAAGGAATTAGGAAAAATCCCTTTCCACCTACTTCACATATTTCTTAATTCTCAAGTTCTTGCACTGATTTTTTCTATCTCATAATTATAGGTTAATTGTGTCCCAAATAACCTTGAATTCTCACCATGTAAGTTCTAACAATGATAGGAAACTAACCTCCTATCCGAATGAAAGAACATGTTCACTTCACCACCCAATCTAATATAGTGTCTACATGGCAAACGTAACGTTGATAGAATAAGACCTTCCTAGCTAGAGACAGGAAATCACTCCTTTAATGCCCATGGTGGGTACAAATTATTAAACTGGACGCTATAATGCTATGTGTCTCATATGTATACAAATTATTAAACTGGACGCTATAATGCTATGTGTCTCATATGTATCACAGTGTTTAAAATTAGGAATGCGTGAATAACATGTGCAGTGAATGAACATTATAATTACAACGTACTCTGTAATTATCACACAATGCAAGTTAACTGATTTTCTAAGTTACAAATTTTGTCTAGACTCCAATATTCCATGCCTTTGGAGCTTTTTAACATAATAATTAACTGGTATGACTTCACAATAAGTCAAAAAGGATCTCAAGAAAATGAGGTACCCACTTTATCTTTTAGGTAAAGAGTCTAACTTAAGTTATTCTCATCTTTAACAACCACTCAGGCTGGCAATTGATGATGTTAGTCAACAACTCCAACTTATTTGCCTTTTTCGAATAATATTGCAATTCGTGCTCTTCCGATCTATCATGAGTGTATATATAAAGCATACTCCTATTTGTCTTCCACAAACAGCTACACACAAAGCATGGCACATTTTTATGGCTTCATCTTCTTAATAATTTGTTGTGGTATCTCAGTTTGTCTGGCCACCGATTACACGGTAGGGGACTCGTCGGTTGGTCACTCGGTGCCGATTATAGCACTTGGACTAGTGGCAAGACGATTGCGGTTGGAGACACTCTCGGTAAGTCGGCCTAATAAGATCATAATTCGAGTTATCTTTAATGTCAGATGAACTGTGAATGCCTATTTGCCTCTAGACGTGATACTAACAATTAGCATTGGACAAGGTAAACTGTAAACCCTTCCGACTAAATAGGGGAGGTGAATGACACTTAAAAGGATAATGTTTGTATTAAAAGTTTTGTTCTTCCCTTCGAGGGAGCCTTTTGTTTAAATCAAAAAGTTATTCGTCAAATTTTAATACCATCCCACTTTCTCGTAATCTTTCTTACATTCCGCCACTTCTCCCCAAAAATCAACTTTCAAAAAAGTATAAATAAAGCTAAGAAAAACAAGTTATAAAACTTGAGATTTCACCTTAAAAACGTCAACTTCATAATTTGTTAAGCAGGAGTGCTTAATCCATTATATGTATTTGATCCCAGATTTATTCCTTTCAACGATTTGTTCACTAAATATATGCAGTATTCAACTACCCAAGTGGGCATACAGTGGACGAAGTGAACGAAAAAGACTACAGCTCATGCACCACCGGAAACTCGCTTTCCACGGACAGCAGCGGAGCCACCAAGATTGCTCTTAAGACAGCCGGAAAACATTACTTCATCTGCGGCATACCAGGCCATTGTAGTGGTGGAATGAAACTTGCCGTCACCGTCGCTGCAGCAGGTGGCGGATCAACAACCACCACAACTCCATCGCCAGGAACCACCACTTCTCCACCATCCAGCACTACAACTTCTCCGGCAACTCCCAACACTGTTACGACTCCGACGGCTGCCGGCACCGTTCCTCTGCCATCGTCGGCACCAATTGTATCTACTACAGTTTCAGCTATGATTATTGTTAGTTGGTGTTTGATATTAGGGTCAGTTCTGTAATAATTTGCCAGGATAGAGGCAGTGCCCCCTCCACCTCCTTTGGTTCTCTAGTGCGCCTTAGTCATCTCTCACTTTTTAGTTATTATTATTATATCCTTTCATGTATTTGTATTTGAGTACTTGTTAGTTTATTTTCATTTTTCTAGTTTATATTTTCAGTTATTTGAGTTTGAACATGAGTCACGCTACTTAGACATATATATAAACAAAAATTATGATAAAAAGAGTTTAAGTTACCTTATTAACTGAGACAATTCAAGAGCGATCCAAAGTCATTTTAAGGGTAATAAGGTAATTTGGACCCCTTTTTATTATAGTTTTTGTTTATATGTATCTTTAAATAGATTAATTCTTTGAACACTGATGTGGCATACTAAGATGTACAGGAAGAATGTGTCTGATATTATTTATGATGTCAAACTACAATTGAGATTATATCATTTTTCATGAAATTATTAAGCAAAACTAACGATATGATAAAGGAGAAAAGCCCAAGAAAAAAAAATGAAGGAAAAAAAATTGAATGAGAAATACTATCTCTACCCCAAAAAGATGGTCCAACTTTCTTTTTTCTTCCGTCTGAAAATATGGTCCAGTTTTTTTTAAAAGGTAGTTGAAATATTAGTTATCTTATATGCTCTTATTTAATGCTTATATGTATCATAAAAATAGGATTTTTAAAAAGTAATATAATTAATAAATGAAAGGGTATAATAAAGAAATAAAGTTAAAATTTACTTTTTCAATACTATTAAATAAACTTTTCTTAATTTATGTGAAACAAGAAATAGAAACATCTTTTTGGGACAAAGGTAATAATAATACATGCAAAAGCTAGATTAGATTTTAAAACACTACTACAAAAAATCATAATACGCGTCGGTTGTAATGATGAATAGGAGTTGGTTGTGACGCAGACGCCTATGTAAAATACGCTCATTCTCAAGTTAACAACTGACGCCTAAAACAAACTATAGCCCTCGGTTCTAAAGGAGGAACGGACGCCTAAAGTCAACTTTAGGCGTGGGTTCCTCCTTTTGCAACATACGCCTAAAGGTTCTTTTTCTTTTTTTTCTTTTTTTTTTTTGGCTTCTTCTCTAGATCCTCTGCCACTAACCAATGGGATTCAAAATTTTGAGATAACAAGGCACTTTTTTAATCAGAAATTACAGCTTTTATTTCATAAAATTAGAAATGTATAGAAGAGGCCTTTTCCCACATGAAAATTCCATATATATATATATATATATATATACACAAAAACAAAAAAATGAATAAAAATTCCAAACAAACAAAACAGAGGGAAAAAAAGCTTTGAATAAGGCTTCGAATAAGTAATAAGACGATGAATCTACGATCTTCCCTGGTCTCATGGTCAATTACGGATCTACAATCAGTCGCGATGCCGGTAGATCTTCTTGGAGCGACATGCAGCAAGGGTTCTTCAATGCTTCAAATCTGACTTTACAAATCTCTAGTTCGAGCCAAGGGTTCTTTGATGCTTCAACTTTGGAGAGGAGATTGGAGAGTCTTCTGAAATTTGTAAGAGCGAGAGATTGGAGAGGAGAGAGAGCTTACAAACTTTTCTGAATAATGATAAGGGGATGATAGGGGATAATAAAAAAGGAAGAGGCGTGCGTCAGTGTGAAAGGGAATGGCAGAAAATCTTAATAAAGATGGGATAATAAAAAATGAAGAGGAGTGTGTTAGTGTGAAAGCGAACGGTAGAAAAGGGGTAATAAAAAAAGAACAGGCGTTGGTTCCTTTAGGCGCCAGTTTGTTAAAGGAACCGACGCCTCTTTACTGTAATGGATGTTGGTTGTGAGCTCACAACCGACGCCCATTGTTGAGACAACCTATAGGCGTCGGTTGTGGATGAACAACCAATGCCCACAGTAGTAACATCATTTTCAAAATTGTCACCTCGTATTGCTTACGCATTGTTTTTTCCAGCAACCGACGTGTATATCCATTGTTTTATCCAATTCTGTAGTAGTGAAAGGATAATAAAATGTGGGAGAAAAAAGCCCCTCTTTCATAAACTTTTTCCCTTCAAATTTTTTTCTCTTCCCTTAGGTGATCAAAGGTGAAAACCCCAAAATTTAGATTTTTCCACATTATGCATTTTTTCTGCTGGAGAAAATTCATGAATAATGTGCAAATTATATTCTTATATAACATATCTAGATGTAACTTGCACAGGATAATAAAATATAACTTATGAAATCTAAGATGTCACATATCTAGATGTTGCGTGCACATGTGAATAAAATATAACTTACAAAATCAAAAGAAACCAAAATCCGAATGCAGAAAATGAGAGATAAAGCGAGGTATGCCAAGCAAATCTCTTTAAGACAGATTTTACCTCCGTTAACCTCAACTGCACATGGAATTACAGATGCCTGTCTCCCAAGATACAATGCTTTTTTCGAAGTCGATATTGTACTTTATATCAACTTTGGTGGTCGAACCAATATATGATTATACTTTTCAATAGACAAAAAGAAGAGAGAAGAATTAATATTCAGAATTGATTTTGTGTATGGAAATTGAATCCTCGGGTATTATATATAGATGTTGAAAAGACACATCTTTAAAGGACACAACCCTTATAAAGAATACAACCATTGGAATAATGCCTTGTGGAAAAGACAGGTCTGTTAGGAATTAATCTTTTCTAAAAGTCACAATCCTTCACTCTTGAGACACGACTATTCATCCAAAAATGTTCTAGAATATTCTAGTCTCTAATTCCAACATTTTTACAAGTTCACCTGTGACATTAATTTCTCATTCACCCAAAATTGGTTAAGAAAATTAATTAGAAAAAGATTATCAACTAACGAAGTAGAGTAAAATTAGAATCCAAAATCCAATAACCAATTAATGATTTCCACTTAAACAATTGTCAATGTCGTCACCACCCACTTTGTGAACCAATTTCCAACAATCCCTTACATAAATGAAAATTAATGCAAAGACTATACAACATTGAAGAGTATAGCTGAAAGATAACGCATCAAGATAGGTAGTTTTCACTTTGAACCTTCTTTAGTAAGAATCTATGACTCACTCGGCTAATCATTGAATGCAACGTTTTGAATTGTTAGCCATTATTGTGAGCTTAGGCAATAGATTATACACATTACCTCTCATATCAGTCTTGGTTTTCTATTGTGTTCTTTATTTCGGCTTTGAACTACTTGGATTCTCTGAGTAAAATTCTCAATGAATCGGCTACGTTCACACTTACATAGGTGACGAACTATAAAGAGTATTCCTACAATACCCCACTTGTACATATTACAAGATATAGTCATCATTAAAAGCATAGCTTATCTTTGACATTCTTTGTAGGTAGCGCTTTGGCGTTATAGAAATAGGAAGGAGTATAAACCTTTAAGGTGCTTCTTTTTGAGATAATCATAACCAGTTTTCCTATTGAACCCAGTCTACGAGATCTTCAATCACCAGGTTAGGTTTCCATCAAGTTAACCCATCTTATTTTAGGCTTTAAACCCATTTCGCTTGATGCGCAGTCTATTCTCTCTCTCAATAATATTTTAGTGAACAGATCCGCTAAGTTATCTTTCAATTTAACAAAATCAATGGATATTGTTCCATATGATAGTGACTATCAGCCGGTATTATGTCTTCAATGTATTACCAAGACTTACCATAATTCAAGACAAACTATACCTTACATATGTAGCTAGCTGTTACAAACAATCTATGTAATGGGTATATATTGTTTATCTTTTCACTTCAGTTAAAGTTATAACAATAACCCCCACAAATCTGGGATACACTCGATCGAGTATTCAAATAAGAATCTTCTCAAAATTTCTAAAGTAATCTACTTCTTCTAACTTTATCTAAAGCTCTAGTACCAATGATACGTCTTCAAATTTAGAATTACTTAAGAGAATATTAAACACTTTATTTCGCCATCGCATTCGACTCGTCAATTTATAACATGGTACCATTTTCTCATTTGGCTATCATAGTGCAATGTAACTTAGACTAAATTCTCATTAAGAGTAATGCAACCACTACAATTCTAAATAGAAGGTTTAGCATTAATATACTACTATCCATTCAACTTCAAGTTCTCAATATCCAAATTTGAAGAAAGCAAGGCTACCCCCTCCTCCCGCAAAACAATTCACAGGTATTTCAATACTGGAAAGTTTGACATAAAAAAATTGGCAAACTTTTGGCCACTAATTTCCTGATAACATTGGACAAATCTATATATATCTATATAATAAGAGAATGGTGCCTTTTCATTTTCTAGCTCTGTAAAATTTTTGGCTTTGTAAGATTTCTGGCTTTATAAGATTTCTGATGAAATCATTTAATTCTTTTTTGTTTGTATTTTTTATCTTTTTTTTTTTTAAAATTGTTACATTAATTTATTAAATAATATTCACTTTTCCCTTTATTAACCCATAGTCAATCATCAATTCACGATAGTTTCTTATATTTTTTATTTTCCTATGTACTGTCTCTATCTTCCCCCTTTTTTCTCTCTAGATATATGTATATGTGTACTTCATTATCATTTGTTCTTTTGCATCAATCTTTTTGGATTTTTATATTATATTATATTGATATTTACGCATTAAAAGAATAATTTTCTTCATGTTATTGTATTACCGACTTTAATATATATCAATTTTTTTAACTCATTTAATTTAATGATATGACTTTTGTTACAAAAACAAGTCTAACTTTAAAAAATCTATTTGTCTAATGAACATAGCTACGGACGGAGGTACAAAGTATCCACACTTCTCCAACTACGCCCATTTTTGGATAAATCATTTTAGAACTCTTTGAAAAATTGAGATTTTTTTTTCTTTTGTGTTTCGGCTGGAGCCGTCAACTTTCAACTGCCCCTTCTTTTATGTTCTATCTTTGCTCTGTTATGTAGTTGAATAAACTATCCAAATCAACATATCCGTTCATTAATATATTTTGCCCTCTTCTAGTTACTCACTATCTATTTATATTTCCTTATTTTCTACCATATTTTGATGAAAAATTTGGAATCACATCATTATCCTCTATTGATATTGATTAAGCAGATCTCTATTGTCTTCTTCATTTTTTTAATATTTATAGCTTGATTAATGTTTTTGTAATTTACTAATCCAATCTCTTGTGTTTTAATCTTTCATGTTCTAGCTTCGCCCCCTCTCATATAGTGGAATAGCTTATCGAAATGTTATTAGTATTTGTTGTATAGGGTTAGTATTGCATTTTGTTCTGTGAAGAAAATTTTGACAATAATTTCTTTTGACATTTTTTTCTTTTGCACATTTCTCTCTCTCCCCCTCCTTTTTTTTTTTTTGGGACAATGGGGGATTGTGGTTTCTTTTGCACATTTTAGCCTCATTTGTTAATATAAAAGTATTTAGATATATGTATATGTGTACTTCATTATCATTTATTCTTTTGCATCAATCTTTTTAGATTTTTGTATTATATTTTATTGATATTTACCCATTAAACGAATAATTGTCTTCATGTTATTGTATCACCGACTTTAATATATGTCTAATTTTTTTTACTTATTTAATTTGATGATATGACTTTTGTTAAAAAAAACAAAAATCTATTTGTCTAATAAAAATAGCTAGGGACGAAGGTAGGGAGTAGCCACACTTCCTCAACCATGCCGTTTTTGGATAAATCCTTTTACAACTCTTTGAAAAACTCGGGATTTTTTTTTTAGTGTTTCAGCTAAAAGTCGTCAGTTTTCAGTTGCCCCTTCTTTTATGTTCGAGCTTCACCCTATTATATAGTGAAATAACCTATTGAAATGTCATTATTATTTATAGTATAACGGGTTAATATTGCATTTTGTTCCGTGTAGAAAATTTTGACAATAATTTTTTTTTAACATTTTTTTTTGCACGCTTCGGATTCATTTGTTACTATAAAAGTATTTAAATATATGTATATGTGTAATTTATTATCATTTTGTTCTTAAGTATAATCTTCTCCATTTAAGGCTACTTACAATGTTAAATATACTTTATTAGATATAAATTAAATAGATTGTATATTAAATAGATTATATATACGTGTTTTAAATATCATCTCAATTATTCTTATTTGATGATTTAATCTCAATTCAAGGTAAATTATTTTTTTAATTTGAAGATATATTTCTGCTTTTATTCCATTGATTTAATAGTGATTATTATTAATTAGGTGGGTATTAGTATTTTATTTGTGTTAATTACTTTATCTAGTAGGTGTGTATTTATGAGAGAGTATTGACTTAATTTTTTTGATGTTATATATAATGAATATTGTGTTGTATTTTGCAACTATTTATGATTATTATTTTTATTTTTTTCAAAATGCAAGATATGTGTTTTATGGTGATTGTAAATATTTTATTCATGTTATTAAAAATGTAAATATTTTGAATGTTTTTCATTATTAATGAAAATAATAGTGATTGTCATTGATATGTTATCTGTTTTAATTACTTCCTATTTTATTTTTTTAATTGCTTATTTGTTCACGTACAAGGCGCGGGTGAAAAATCTAGTGAATAGAAAAGAAAATTTGAAAAAAAAAATACTACCAAAATTTTAAAAAAAATGACAAAAGCGAAACTCAATGAAATAATTATAAAAATCCACCATTCATTAAAAAATTATTATTTAATTAATCAACAAAATACTTTACTTTATTTTAATTTTATAAGAGATGTTACAAAGCATGCATCATCTCATGAAACTGTCAAATTAAAATCATTACATTCTCAAAACAATGGGGCAGCAATTTATCAATGCCCATTCATAAAAAGGAAGAATCAAACACTAGTTTTTAGTCCCATTGTTCAGTATCTAGCATTTGTTAATTAATTTTGCATTTAAAAATTAATTTATGTGCATTAATTAATTATAATTATATTGCATTAATTAATTATAATTATATAGTAATAAGAAAAATTACATTCGACATAATTTTGTTTTGAAATTATTATATTCAACATCTTAACCTCGAAAAAGTAACCAAAAGAGTATCAGCGAGATATTAAAATAACAATATAACTTACAATAGATAATAATATGATTTGGAAATAAATTACAGTACATAAGTGTACATTTGAATTATAAGAATATATTAACTTAAATTTAACTTTTGTAATACTTGGCTGACAATTTTTTTTTTTTTTTAAATCCAAATTCTTACTTCTAGTACTTGATTGCCATGCTTTCCAATCAAAGTTTTTCCACATGCAGGATGTAACCTGGAATAGTGACAATTTTATATCACGAGCAATTATTTCGGATAGAATTACTTACTCCGTTGCTATAAATAAATTACCAGCCACTAAATAACGTCATTGAAGGTTTCCGATTATTTAATAGCTCTTCATTATTTAATAGCTCCTCATATTCGGTCTCTCTCGTTCACCTTTGTTTCATATTTGTGCTTGCCGGAAGAACAGGAACCACTCATGATAATCGCAATTTGTCAAAGGCTATCCATGAGCCTGATATTAATTTCCCCGAGACTCGGCCAGGGAAGTTCTTGCCTTTGAAATCGATTTGTCCAACGAGCAAGGGGAGAGGAAGGCTGCATTACATGCATTAATTCGTAACAGTTCTGAGTGGGATTAATTTCGTGACTATTTGCCGTATTGAAACAAAAATACGGCATTATGTTTTTTTTTTTTTTTTGCAATCATATTAGTTGACATCTTTACTTGATGCACTCTTAAATTTCTATCGATGTGGAAATCCAAAAGCAAATAAAAGTTATGTGCATTCACTACAACAAATCAGAGCAAAGTCGCCGCTATAGACTGAATTGTCACCGTTATAGGACAACAGGGACGGTTTTTAGCAGCGACCTGATTGTTGCTACAGGCCCATACCTATTGCCCCGCAGCGACGACATTTTCAGGCTTTAGCGGCGACATGCTATAGTGATGACTTGGTGTCGCCGCTGTAGATTTTACCCTTTTCTCATTAATTTTTTGAAAAAAATTATTTTTCCCGACCCGACACCTGAACCCAACCCGACCTGCTCCGTTTCACTCTATATTTATTTTGCAAGCTTGTGGATTCAAGCCTTTGACCTTGCCTTCACATGCATTGCGCCTCACCATTTGGACTGAAAGAATCTTTGGTCTATGCTTTGCATTTTTAATATACATTATATAGATTTTTACAACTATAGTGACGATAGTCTAACCTATAACAACAACTTGTCGTCGGTAAAAACAAGAGACAAAGTCGGGAAATCTTCCCGCCAATAGTATAGTGACGGCATTTAAAACGTCGTCGCTATAGATCAAGACATATAGCGGTAATATTCTTGTGTCGTCATTACGATCAAGAAATATAGTTACTAAAGATGTTTTGTCCCAACATGATCTATTTTTAGCGACGACATTAGGTTATGTCACCGCTATAACCTGCATACAGGCTCCCATCCTCCATCATATGGTCGTTGCCATAGATGATATTCTATAGGGGCGTTTCAGTTTTCGTCACGAAGGTTTTGTCGTCATTACTCATATTTCTTGTAGTGATTTAGGCATTGTGAAGTTTTACTACGTTCATTAGTAGCATTTCTCCATTCTCTTTATTTAAAAGTCATACATGTAGCATAACATGATGCACTATTGATTTATTGTCCCGTACATTGCATACCTGTGTGTACTTGCAAAGGAAACAAAATGTAAAAATACAAAAATACAAAAAAAAAAAGGAAAAAAACACACAAAAGAAAAGAATCTAAAAACAAAGATATGCATCATTGGCATTGGAATGTACTCTTTGACAGGGAGTCCTTTTCAAAAACTTTCCTAAAGTTTCATTAAAAAATTCCCTATTTATGTGGCACATATGAATGTATATTGCGGATTTGAAATACATATGACTTTTATTTAAAATACATGTGGTGTGTATGTATACTAGTGATAACACTCGTGCGATGAACAGAAGAAAAATATTAAAAAATCAAACAAAGGTTAATGAAAATGTAACAAAATAATATGCAAAGGCCATTATTATGGGTACAAAGAAAGAATTTCTTAATCATTACAGTACAATTTTATAAATTCTGAAAGACTTCTTTGTATACAACATTTATCGTTGATTTCATTGGTCTACCATAGTTGTCACAAATTAAAATCTTAAGTCCTAAGCAACTGGTGACTCTGGAAATTGCAATATAGAGCTGTCTATGTATAAACATATGTCTTTCTAAGGAGAAGACCAACAGAGTGATAGTCGTTGGCTCTTATTTGTAGTCATGGCGTACGATACCATTAGTGGAAATTGTCTCCCTTGAAATTTAACTGGTATTCTACTATCAGACGGAGTCAACGACGTCCTTGAATCTACCTATATTACTATATTCTGCAGACATTGTAACAATAAATCAACAACAATGTAGCATTAGAAAAATTAGATAACCGATATAACATATACATTTAAGTATAATAATAATAATAGATAAAATAATTTCATATCACCCCACAATGTCTAAACAAATCGAAGTGTAGATAATTTAATCATTTTAAAGATGGTGATATTAAATAACAATTCTGAATTGTTATTTACTATTAAATATAATACAACGAATCAGTAATGAATTTTAGAAAATGAATGGTTTATATAGATATAATGGAAATATAACTTTACATCACAAAAAAAATAACAATAATACAAACGTAATGAACAATACATAAATTTGGTACCCGAACAATTTCACCATAAATGAATATCTTCATAGTAACAAATAATAAATGAAAAAAAAAATAGAGGTGAGTCATAAAAAGGGGCTTGCAAACTAAATATCGAAATTGCCGGCCCGCATGCTAAATGGACCAGAAAATTCAAAACGGCCCACAATTAAGCAGGCCTTTTGTCTTACAATTAGGCTGGCCCTTGTATGTGATCTTCGACCCAACATCATTTTCAGCCCAACAACCCATTTATCGGCCCATCAGCAAACCCTAGCCCAATTTCCAAAAAGCCTATCAAAGGCTCCATTTCACCAGCAGCTGCCACTAACCTGCTGCCCAAAAATTTCACGTCGCCCAGACGAAGCTCTACACCTCCTGCTTTTCTTTGATTTTCACCCGCATGCGCGCCTCTAAATCATAAAATAACCAAAATTCCGTTCTTTATCTTCTGTAAAAGAAGCAATAACTTTTGAGCTTCAGTTCACGCGTTGGTTCCTTCCGGTTTATTGTTATGACTGATGATGAACTCGAACCGCGGTCCAACATTAAGTGGGAAGTTGTTTAATACTACCTCCGTCTCAATATATGGTCTATTTCAACCATATACACATATTAAGAAATGTTAATTAAAATAGTTAAAATATTAAAATTTACCTATATTTTTCCTATTATACCCTTTTGTTAATGTCAATAAGCAATCAATGAAAAAAATGGCTTTTAAAATTCTGCATGAATTTAACCCCAAATCGTTTGTGTTTAACGAAGCCTTATTCCCCGTTCTTAACACAGAGCCAAATGGATTAAATCCCTTTTTTAAAAATTTGGTCTTTTAGTATGCATTAATTTAATCGAAAAAATTTTAAAATTTCAATAAACAACTGGACTCAAAACCGGGAATCAAAATTTGACTTTGCCGCCATGATTTCATTTGACATTTCACATTAAAAGTATAAATAGACTAATTTGGAGAGATTTAAGTAGAAGTGAAAAATATGGATACTTCATCTACTTCTCTGTCAATTGACTTAAATAATTTAGCGGACATAAGTGATAGCCAAAATTCGTCATCAGTAGAAAACCATGAGATTGATTTGAATCACTTCCCGACCAAAGCTGGAAATTCCAACCATGGGATTGATTTGAATTGCTTCCCGACTAGTGTTAACTCTTTTACTACTACCACCACAATGCCGGAAAATACGCGCCCTGGAACTAAGAAGAAAAAGATCAGCTCCGACGTAAAGATGGCTATTCTCGCAATGTTAATTGAAGAAAGCCGCCAAAGAAATTTACCGAGAGGAGTTATTCCAAAAGTTGCCAACATTTTTTTCCATGTCTTGTAAATCTGTTTCTCGTATTTGGAACAATGCAAAAAATTCTAGCAATACAGATGGTGAAAACATCCCAGCTTTTTGATCTCTTCAAAGCTTCTGAAAAGGGTTGGTCGTAAGAAAGCCGAGGTGAACTTAGAAAGGGTGAAGGACATCCCTTTTAATCAACGAACAAATACGCTCTCTGTCAATGGCTATAGGTGATTCAAAATCGACCATACATAGGAAAATCAAAGAAGGGTGTAGATCGGCCGCACTCAAATTCGGTTAAACCATATTTGACGGAAAACAACAAGAAAACAAGGTTGGAGTTTTGTCTGTCAATGATT
>CAVNYN010225639.1:0-11302 GCA_963692815.1 Nyctanthes arbor-tristis | reverse complement strand
AAAAAAAAAAAAAAAATCTCTGATTGAACATATGGATTCAAGAAGTAATAGGCTATGTGTAAATCTGGTTTAAGAAGAGAGGAAGGATAAGAGAAATAAGGTTAAGGAAATTCTATAGAGGAGTTAAGGAAAAAAATCCATTAAAATTGGTAGTTTATTATTCTCCCTCCATCCCAATTATATAAGCTTTTTTTTTCCTTTCTTGGATGTCCCAAACATTTGTTATTCGAGAAGTTATTATTTGTATTTTGTATTTCTTCTACAAATATACCTAGTAATAATTATTTTTCTTAAATAAGGGTATATTAGAAAAATCATTACTTTCCAATAACTTTTCTTAATCTTTATCAAAAAGGTAATCAAGCATGTTGGTTGTCAAATGGAGCCTTAATTTTGCGACTGTTGGGCTTTCTTGCCTCCCAGTACGTGGTGTTGCCATTGCAACTCTTTGAAAAAGGAGCGACATGCCACTTAGCCAGTGGTGTTAAGATTTGGAAGAATAATTCGATAAGAACATAAAATCATAAATATTAGATAAAAGTTAATTACTTCATCTTTTTCCTCGCTACTTTAGCTACTCTTAAATAAGAAAATATTACTATAAAGACATAATAATATCATTGATCTTACACTAGTTGCTGGAAATGGACAAGAAAATTGATTCAATTTCCGTGCTAATATACCCTTTAAGTTGGGTACAAAAAGTCAAAAATACTTCTACTGCATCTCTGCCACTCATTCATCTATTTCGACAAACATTAAAAGAAAGCTTTGTACACTTCCAAAACAAATTACCACAAACGTAGAGTATAAATAAAGGAAAATACTATAATAAATATTAATTAATTACACCAAAAGGATATCTAATTACAAGTATATATCATTTTGTATATCGAGTCATTTCATAATACACAACATTTGGGGAAAAGGTAGCTTACATTATTTCACCATACACACAATTCATATTTAAGGAGCAGTATTGACAGTATCACCCATTGTAGAACCAAGAGTGTGGTAATTTATGTAATGGCTTGGTGCAGAGTGGTGTCTTCTCCCTTTAGGCATACAATTATCCAAAGCTTTACCATTGAACACGTCATGTTGCCTCCCTTCCATCGGCTTAAACATCGTCGAAGTCGTCATATGATCTTCCGCTTTCGTCCCAGCTAGCAGCCTCGACGAGGCGACCGAAGGAGATGAAATGAGGAGGAAAATGAATATGGGCATGAAGAATGGAGGCATAATGGACAATTGTGTTATCTGTTTGAGTTTTAAGAAAAGAGTTTGCTTCAACATTTGATGCCTTTGAAACATGCAAGTTCAATTGGCTTTTATTTATATATATAATATATGATGATGATGAAGGGAAAGGCACTCTTGAATTAAGAGGGACAAGAGGCCTTAATAAATGGACTCGTGAAGTTGTGAGAAAAAGTGGAGATATCACCAGCTCATAACCTAGTTTTCCAGCAGTAGTAGTTGCATGACCATTCTACAAGTTGACTATAAACTTTTGACCAATATTATGCATATATAACAGATAAAAAAAATCTATGCTCAAAGGAAAAGGAGAAAAAAAATCTCTCTGGGTTAATGTAACGTATGCATATGTTATTTTGATCTTTTTGTATTTTGAAAAGTTCTAGCCTTGTCATGTTCTGTGTGCGCTTTATCAATGCATTTAGCGGTGCCTAATTCAAAGTTTGGGTTTTTGATACTTTTTCAGACCTTATACTTTTTAGTATGCTCCTTTTACACGCAAATTAAGATTTGTACTGAATTGTTTAGTATTAACATTGATATTTAGTAGTTTATAATTGGTGTTGTTTTACGTCATAGGGTCGGTTTTTTTACCTTAAAGTACAATTAAAATTTATATTGAATAATACTATTTATATAGACTAGAGACCGGTCTCTAATCTATTGACATTTTCTCATTGGATAATAAATGAGTGGATGTCTTTATGTATTTATTATGATTATCCATTTATCCTCCAAATTGATTTCTAATCTAGATAAATAGCGCTACTTATTTGTATCGTAACAGCCCAAGTACGCAAACACAACACAAATAAATTAACAATACAAACATTTATATAGGGGATTACAAATTACAAGTAAAACTTAGACAAACCCTGATCTAAGAGGAATCGAACTTTGTCCCAAGACCTCCGTCTTCGCCCTAAATCAAACCGGCTAGGGTGGCATTAGGTGATGGGTAGATTATATAACAATATATATGGATGAAGCTTATCTTTTGCACTTTTCCCCGTTGACATTTCTGAAAATTGTACTAAAAAATAAATGAACTCATCATTTATAAATGCCATTGCTTTGATTCATCCATTTCATGCATGTCCAACTGGAAATTTATATTTATGTCCTATATATCTTTGGGATAATTCAACTCTTTTTCTTTTTCTTTTTTAAATATATAAAAGAACGAGTAGGTATCCTTGGGATTAATTCGACATTTTTCTGAAGCTTTCTCTCGGGTCACTTTACAACGTTTAAAAATCAAACTGGTTATTGAATAAAAAATGGAAATAAGTCTACTGTAAGGAACAAGTTCAGAAAAAATACTAAACAAATAATTAATAGATAAATTGTTTGACCTATTACAGTTAACTTTTTAAGATGGAATCCAAGTCTTTACGTATATGGTATAAGAGTTTAAATATATACACACCAGCAAGACCACAGGCTTCTAGAATTTTCCAATTGTCCACTGCTTCTTTCACAAGCATTATGCTCGTTCTCTTCAAAATTAGTGTGCTCTAACGAGCCTCCATCTTGCGCTCCTCACATCTTCTTCCTTTACGAGCATTGAAATATTACTTTTTCTTATATATCATTATTTAATATGTATTGTTATCATCAATAAAATAAAATTATTAAAGCAAAATAATTAATTAATAAAAGGGTATAATTTTAGATTTACTTTTCTGTTATGCATTGTTAATCAACTTTTAAATCTTCATGCAATAAAAGTTTGTCTGGGAGTGCTATTAGATCATGCCTAACTTTTGCTTTTTTTGAGAAGTACAATTAATGAAAGTGTTTGTTAAATTTTAGAAAAAAAGTGACTAAAGAAGAAGTAATAAGATTGTACAACAGATTTTGAGAAGTAGAAAAAAAGTAACTTATATCATCTTATACTTTTTGGTTTTTATACTTTTTGATATATTAGATAAAAAGGGATAAAATTCACAAACCATCTTATCCAACAATCTATTTTATATAATTTTTTAACATTAAATTATAATTTATTTGATTGTGTGCTATACACTTTTTTTGTATATTTTTATTAATTAGTTAATTTCAAATAATTATTTTCCATCAAAAAGGAAATTTCAAAAAAAAAAAAAATTCAGTTTCAGCAATGACATGTCTTTGTTTTCTAATTCTTTGTAAAATATTAAATATTAATTTATAAAAAATGAGGACAGCATATATAAATAATAATAAATAAAGACATTGTTTAAATCATGTTAAAGCTTGTTTGGTACTCTTTATTTTTGCAATTTATAAATTTACTTACCATGATTTAACTGTTGATTTGACAACTACTCAATAATCACCACACATTTCAAATATTAGTTAAATATCTACCACTTATTTTCATTTATTATAAATTCTTTTTATAAATTGATTTTATAAATTTAACCAAACGGGTCTTTAGTTTAAGTAAATACAAATGGAAGCATAAATAAAATTTGTCCGGCGCTTTGGAATCACTTTTCGAGTATATATTTTTCACGGGAGTTGAACAAGTGGCAAGATCCAAGGGGTCAACGTGGTCGAATCAATCGCAGCAATAGTCCCTTTCCCCTACGTACCTCACCAATATTATCTTTCAAAGATTCAACTACCTATGCTAGAATTATTCAACTGCAAGCATTTAATCATGCGGTGATCATCTTCATATGGTTACACGTAGCAACAATCACAATGACAACCTCTAACGTACCACTAGAGACGACAAGCCGGTTGGCTGTTAGAAATGATCTAATTAGGTATGACATTTTTACAATGTTAAACAAGTAATGTATTATAATATCAGTCACTGATGTAATGTGTAGGAATAATTAATGACGAGCTTGCATCATGATTGATATTATTTTATATTACTGTCTAATATTATTACAACACATGCTAGATCATGTCTAATCCAATTCCCTCATGTGCTATCGTGTCCTTAAACAAAAACACTGGAATTCAACCACGTTGCCCGTCAAATCGGATGCCGAAAATGAGTGACAGAAGTAATGTGACCCATGCTTGCTATATATATATATATATATATATTTCTTTTGCCAAAATTTTTTGAATGTCTCCTTGTTTAAATAGCACAAAACTCAAGAGAAATTTTATTTTGCTTACGCAGACATGTTACTATACATGCGCACAATATGTGGTATACATTCAAGTTATAAGTATGAAATGCATATAGTTTAGATATTTGACACATATGTACGTAGGCATAATAACGTATATGTGTATAGGCAAAATAAAATTCATACACAACTCAGTCCCTACCCTGAGAATTTTAATGCCTTGTGTGATAATGCAAAATGGTGCCTCTTTCAATTAAATAAGAGCTATATTAGACTAAAAAATAAATCTTATTCTAATAATAGTATATCACATTAAAAACAAACATTTTCATTATATAGCGCCCATTTATTATTAACTTGTTGGTTTTATGGTATGATTATTTTCTTTTCTTTTCCTTTTTTCTCCCCCGTTAATGGTGAACGGTAAATTTAAATTTCAAAAATAGGCATTATTTAATTTTTTTAAAATAATAAAATAATACATTCTAATTCTTAACCCAATAATTTTTGTTAAACTTTTTAAAAAATTAGTGTCGGAATAATGCATTTTTTTTTAACAATTACATTCTAAAAGTTTTTCAAGATTTGAAGTCACACCTATATAACAAAAAAAAAGAAAAATTGACACCCCTTCAATGATGAGGCCTGATACAATTGCACTACTCACACGCCCTTTGTGCCACCGGTAACACAACTCTTTGGCCGAGCTACTTTAGTGAACTTGGTTTTTTGGCCAATTCCATGACCGATCTGGATTGTTTCCTGATTTTAGAAACGTTGAATGAGTCATGATTTAACACTATATGTTATGACACTATATGGTGCCACGCGCTTATGTATGCACGCGCACATGAGAGACCACATATGTCTGTATGACACTATATTATACCATATATATGGTTTTATATGTTGGGATCGTGATTTGAATTAGGATTTTAATAACCTCTGGCATACATTAAGGAGTAATGCTACAATTCTCAGTCAGTTTACTAATTATTTCACCAGTTTACAATTTAAATCTTAAAATATCTAAAACTCAAATTATTTAAATGCCTTAATTAACAATTTTACTCTTCTTATTAATATACAATTGATAGACTAATTGGTGAATTAATGTGAAAGTTTATCATTACTCTACGTTAGGAATGGGCTCAAAACAATCGCCGAAAATTGAGCTGTTGAAGCTCCAAAGCATTATCCTTTCGAAAGTTGGGAGGAAGAATTTGATTTGATCTCTTGGCAACTAAAACTTGGATTCGAAGTCCTAGATAGCAACAGTGGCGAATCTGGCCCTGGCCCGTGTCAGCCTAAATTTTTTCAAAATTTATTTAGAAAAAATTTAAAAAAAATTCATATTATAAATTTGTAATTTTTTACAATTTGTGTAAATTAAACTCTTGAATCCCCTACTGGATAGCAACAACTAATTATGAGTCGTCAATGAAAAAGAATAACTCAAAATCAAACTTGAAGTCTAGTAAAAGTTGCGACAACTAAGTGCGAGTTGCCTGCGACTGTTTAAGACTGCAACATATTTTCCTGACTGTAGCATTTTAGACGCCAGGGATAAAGTGGGCTCCTCTTACTTATGGAAGATCTTGCTATGAGGTAAAGATGTTATCTGTCGCGGGACTAGATGGCGGGTAGGCAATAGGGAACATATACGGATTTATTATGATAATTGGATACCTC
The DNA here is from genome assembly GCA_963692815.1 of Nyctanthes arbor-tristis. Classification (NCBI taxonomy): domain Eukaryota; kingdom Viridiplantae; phylum Streptophyta; class Magnoliopsida; order Lamiales; family Oleaceae; genus Nyctanthes; species Nyctanthes arbor-tristis. The sequence continues at coordinate 5,273 of CAVNYN010225639.1, read as the reverse complement.
GCTACACAGCTTTTAGGCTGGCTACTAGGCCACAAGGAGGGGCACAATGGGTGAAGGACTTATTGGATGGTAACGGTGGATGGAATATATCATTAGTTCGAGCTTCGTTCTGGCCAGTGGATATAGAAGCAATATTATCTATCCCTGTCGGCAGTGGTGAAGAAGCGGACGAAATTTTATGGCATTTTACACCGACGGGGGATTATTCTGTCAAGAGTGGTTACCACCTTCTCACCACCGGTGCACAAGATGGGCAACCGAGTAGTTCTTCTCCTAGTACCAAGTGGTAGAAATCAGTTTGGCAAATGAAGATCCCTCTAAAGGTTAGAGTTTTTGCATGGCGACTCTTCAATGGTGCAGTTCCTACGTCGGAGAACTTAATGAGACACCATATCAGTAGTGGGTCTTGGTGCGCGGGATGCGGAGGCATTGAGGGGAATAACCACATTTTTGTGTGGTGTATTCGCGCAAAAAAGATTTAGGAGAATTCGGGTTATTGGCAGTACATTAAAAGGATAGGTAAGATGGAATTTTCTCAGTTTTTGGCAGAAATCATGGACAAGCAGTGTGCAGTGGACAGGGACAATATGGTGATGCTCCTATGGGCCGTTTGAGGGGCGAGAAACAACCTGTTTTTCCGTAAAGAGCAGCTAAACGGTGATGTAATAAGAGAAAGGGCTTTGACTTACCTGGAAAGTTATCAAAGAGTGGCAGGGGCCGAAAAAGGTAGAGGCGGGCAGAATTTAGGAGTTCAATGGAGAGGGAACGTTGGTTGCACAGATGGGATGATCCTATCTACTGATGCCGCAGTGCGAGGCTCATCCGTGGGAGTTGATAGATACCCGTGGAGGGAGGGGGGAGTTGTGATGGCATTTGCAGTCACGCTTGATGAGGTATATAGTGTTGAACAGGCGGAGGCAATGGCGATACGCTATGGCTTGCAACTCCTAAAAGAAAGATCGATACGAGTTCGTGAGGTAAAGACGGACACTCTAAATGTGATTCAAGGCCTTGGCAATTTGGTTGATAACGGTAGCTTAGCTCCTTTGTTTCGTTACATTGGAATCTTGCTTATTGATAGACATTGTGGGTTATGTACACATATTTCACGGGACAATAATCGGGTGGCCCACTCACTTGTGTCCTTTGCCTTAGCTAGGCCAGGGATGCATTTGTAGACATCTTGTATTCCTATTTTCCTTGCCTCATTTTTGGGGGCTAGTAGTGAATGAAGCTTGGTTTACTCAAAAAAAAAAACTTACCACAAGATGTATAGAAAAATCTCAGCATAGCATTCGTGAATACGATAAAATTAGTGATCCTAAGCCTAGCTTTATATTTTGAGTGGTAATGTTCAGTGTTCTGAGTCTTGCATTCTTTTTTAATGTGGTAAAACTCATTGTGTCCTTGAGTTTGGTGTGATGGAAAATTCTATATGATTACAAAAATCTTTCATGCAGTGAAAAATCTCTATCTTTGATGGTCAGTGATTTTTCTCTTTTTTATTTGGAATTTTCCATATAAATCTCGTGTTGTTATCCTCTTATTTTTTCTTTTCTCCTATTCAATTTACATATTCAACATTGAAGGCAAATGTCTTGAAATTAATGGCTAATGTGGTCTATCTCGTTTGGTTAGGGATTTAGCGAAGGTTTTGGGACTTGAATGTCCCATGTATGGGGTTTTTTAATGTAGATTTATGTGTATGGAGTTTTTCAATGTTGATTTAATTCTACTTATTGTAAATTTATTTTACTTGTTTTTAGCAAGACTTATATTTATACACATTTATACCACTACCTCTGTCCCAATTATTTGGTTCTCTTTTCTTTAAAGATGTCTCATTTATTTGGTCTTTTTTGAGTTCATTTACAATTATACCTTTATGTAATCTTGAAAATGTAAAATATTTATCTTTTCCAATACTATTCTTAACTAATTAAATAATAAGGATATTTTAAGAAGTTTGTTGTATAATTGTCTTTTTCAATACAATTGTCTTTTTCAATACAATTATTAATTCTTATGAAAATGCAAATAAGACTAAATAACTAAGAGGGGAGTTGTAATAAAATATAGATTGAAATTGAATATTAAAAAAATGCGAAGAAAAAAAAAGAGTTTGTCTAGAAAATTTTATTGGTTGATTTCCTACGGCATATTATCATACACTGCATTTCGAAACACTAAGCGAAAATAATTTAGAGAAATCAAATGAGTTGGGACATCTTTAGCCTGTTAAACTCTTAAAGGTTAGCGCACATTCTGGCACTACACATGCTGGACCATCTCTCGGCCTGCTGCTTGAAGAGGCCTGGGTATAGCCCACCCAACCTTAGGACTCGTTTGGAATCGTTTATAATATGTTGTATTATAAAAAATAATTATTACTTCATTAAAATTTAATTTGAAATTGACACGTGTCTCTTTTTTTTTAAATTTTTGATTTGAAATGCGGGCCAATCTTTCTTTTTTAATAGTAAAAACAGTCACCTTTTTTACTATAAATGCCACGGACCCGGTCTTCGCAGTAAAGAAATCAAAAATTTCAAAAGCCAATGCATTTTCTGCGCCGTCCATTGTGTTTGTCAGGAAAAGAAATCATTACTATTATAAACAAGCTGTTTATAATTGGTGCCAAACGGACCCTTAGAAAATATAAATATGGGAAAGAAGCAATATTTGACAACCAATTATAATTGAAATACATTACAATTAGATTTTGTGGTACAGTCACCCCTAAACACCTCTTAACGGTGGCACTACTCATAACCTGTTCCGTTAGCTAAAGTGTAGCCCACCAACACTTGTAAATATTAGAGCACTTTTAATGTAGGAAAATGAATGGAAAAATGTAAAAAGGGAAAATGAGGGTAGCCCTTCCTTCGGATTTTTCCACCCCCAATTTTGAGGGTTCTCCCCTAACATTGTATCACTTGTTTTTTTTTTTTTTTGGGGGGGTGGGCGGGGGGTTCCAAATTTGGGGTTTTCCCCTGACATTCGAACCTAGAATGAGTAAATGTACTATGTTCATACTTGTTTGATTTGGATTTTTTTAAAATCAATTCTTTCTCAAACTTAATTTCAACCACCCCTTTTTAAAATAATCTTTATATATAAATTCGTTATTTTTCTTTACATTTTAGCCACACATATTCTCTCAAAAAATAACTTTTTTACAAAATCAATTCTCAAAAGATAATCATTAATTATATGATACAATAAGAAGTAAATCAGCTTTAAGAGATCAACTTGTGGGTGCGCCGGTGAACATGAACTAACTACACTCAAAAAACTCTACTATAACTGGTTGCTAAACCAACCTTAATTTTTTTCATCCATTTTATCTTTCGGATTATTTAACCTTGATACATCTAACAAATTAATCTTTAACCTATAAGACTCTAGCACGTTAAATTCTTTTAGATAGAAAGATTAGTTTACCTGTTAAAACATTAAAAAATAAATAAATAATAAAAATAAAATGGTCATTATTATACGTTATTAGTGTAGTAAAATAAAAATACAAATGTATATTAAACATGGAGTGAATGGGTTTTCCTCGTTTTGGTTGAATTGATATGTGATAAAGACTAAGGTTAATTGTTTAAACTTGAACAGTAAACGATGGGATACACGTGTATTTCATTACATGAATAATTAATTAATTGTGATTATTATGTGAAACATATCATCATACTAAGATGACAATAATCATGGCGGAATCGATCTAAAGATTCACAATGAAAGATTCCTAAATAGAATTATTAAGCATTTAATTAAATTATATTCCACTAATATAGTGATCTTGGTCACTTTGACAGTGATTAAGTGCCCTTTTTCTTTTTGTGACAAGAAGTGCTTTTTGGATAAGTGTAATACGTAATTATAAACTTAATTAAATATAACTGAAATTGAAAGTTGACTTCTCCAAGCACTGAGGTGCATGCGTCAATGTCGCACTAATTTAAGCTAATAGTCCTTTTTTAATGGTCGAATCCTAACTTTAATAAATAAATAAATAAAAAATACAAGCAAACATAACGTAATTGGTAAAAGTTAATCCATCCCTGATATATAAACGTGTTCTATCTCCTCCAAAGAAAAAAAAAATGGGTTTCATTTGGTTAGAGCCTTAGAGATGACAAAAATAATCGCCCCATATAGAGCAAAACTAGACCAATATTTATTGTAAAATGAAAAAAAAAAGGGCTTGAAGCTACCCCGACCTAGAAATCAGCTAGGCAACCTGCTAATCAGGGAGGAAACTATTTCAGATGTTTGGAGTTCTATTTTAAAAAGTTACATATATATATACACACACACACTTTACAATCTTTACTCAGGGTTGAATTCATCTCTTAACAAAAACCCTTGAGGCATGTGGCAAGACCAGCTATATACCTTGCAATCCCTAAGCTGGACAGAAAAATAAAACGTTCTAAGCCTTCACTTAAAACATTGTTACCACTAAAGCATTTTGTGGGATTCTAATTGTTCAAACTTGGGTCTGCTACCACTGCAACACAATTGGAATCACGTTACATATCATTTCAATTATACACTATATACTTTCTAATTTTCCTCTTTTTAAAGTATTTGTTTCACATGAGTAATGCTAATGTACGTATGGGTGTAATAATATGTTTACAGATAGAGAGTAAAATTAGAATTTTATCCATATATTTTCTCTTTCTTTTGGTGTACAATACAAGGTGAAATTGTAATTTCAAACACTTTTTGTAAACAAATCTGTATATTCATCTGTACAAACAGATAATCCGTTTCAGATTTGGTTTCTTTTTATTTTATTTGTGGGTCTATATAGCATTTGTATCTAACGCGAACCCTATTCTACTAGCATGTGAACTAAATGCATCGAATTCTCTTATCAATCCCAATAATTGAATGGAAAGAATATTCCCAAGTGAAATAAATTAAAATTTATTTTTCTATAGATTAAGATATGTATGTACATGAAATTCCACGTTTCAATTTTTATTTTTTGAAATAATATGTTGATGACTCGATGTCATTATCAAAAACTAATTATTTTCCCCCAGAGGGGCATTCTTGACATCAGCCAAAATAATTGTTTATAATAATTCCATGAATTATATGATTATGCTCCTAGACAACTTAATCTTATCAATCTTTCATTGTGACAAAGTTATATTCATACAAAGGGGATAATAACATTCTTAAGTAATTTTGATGCTATCATCTCAGATTATTTTTGCAAGAATTGACGTGTATATTCAGATTGAAACACG
>CAVNYN010225637.1:0-10306 GCA_963692815.1 Nyctanthes arbor-tristis | reverse complement strand
TGACAACACGCTAGCATATAAGATGGTGACAATCACCACCAGTGATAAATATTATTATTCTTTTCAATCTCCATCAGTGGTACATGCTACTCCAAGTATATCTAATCTGTTTGAAGTATGACGTGCAACGACGAAAATTCCAGCTACGAGCTAGAATTTACCGTTAACGCTCATGAACATTTTAATTATTGTAGAAAAATTTTGGCAATATCTCCACTAATTTACTAATAAAACCAATCTGTCCAATTGCCGAACACATCGATGCCTCACAATCGAATAATTTCTCATTATTAGTAACACCACCTCACAAATAAAGAAATATACTAAACCGAATATAATTCACACAAATTCTCACTATATGTTAATGACCTTATCCATGTCAACTTTATAAATCATAGTATTAACAAATCCTATAGAAAACCAATTTCATTATGTGGTGGCTCAATTCTTGAAATAGTAGGCTTGACCCGAATATGTTGTCCAAACTCCAATTTCAATTCCTTTACTCATAATATATTGTTGTACAATAATACTATTTTCATAACTTTAAAATCATTCCATTCATTCATTTTCCCCTTTTCTCCATTTCACTTATTCCACGTCCTAAATTTCTTGTTTGATCCTCTTTATTCTCCCAATTTATAAATTTACCTACCAATGATTTGACATTTAATTTGACAACTGCTCAATTACTACTATATATTTTACACCTTTTTACATTTTCAATATACACTGTATCTCTCTCTTCATTATAAATTACCCAAATAAAGGGCATCAAACAAGCTAGTTGTTCACCATATAATTCATTAATATTCTATTTTAACACATTTTTACTCTTTAAGTCATATCTCATTTCTTTCTTTTAAATTCATGCCAATTCCATATTTTCTTTAACTAATTAAAGTTGATCCTATATTGTAATTGCTCATGACGTCAATTATTCTTACAATTATCATAGAATCATACTTATTAAATCTCAACTACTCTCAAATTTCAACAATCGTTGTTCTCTTGTCATTTATATCATAATTCCAAGCAATGTATAGGTTACACTCTTAGTGTTTATATGGTTATGTATTCTTTGTGGTTAGAGTTTAGACACCAACAATTTATGATAACTCAAATTCTGCTTTTCACGTATAATTGGAGATTGAATCCATATATCTTTATAATTTCTCCTTCTTTATGGTCACTAATCTTACTAGTTTGTTTCTATCCTTATATAATTAAATGAGCTATTTAACAACCGCCTTGATATTCACATTTTCTAACTTGAAGTAAAGCTAAAAAAGGGAGCAAAATATACTAAACTTAGTTAATTTCTTCAATTAAACCCAATAACTTAAACCCTAGAATTTCATACCATGCCTACGCTTCCAGAAATTTAAATACATATAACTTATATCCACCAACTCATTATTTCCCCGCTTTATCAAATCTATATTTACATCCTTGTTTCCATAGAAATCAACATCAACTTCATAGGTTTCATTTAAATCACCATTTCATATCAATTAATTCATGAATATCAAGATTATAAACTCAATACTCAATTTCATGAGAATTTTCATTTTAAAATCCCAACTAATACTTCATTCAAAATTAATACTTCAATTTTTGCTTCTTAAACTATAATTCCGTTCACTAACTTTACGTAGTTCTCTTATAGCTTTCATGTAATTCCAATTTCACGTCCAAGAATAATTTCACACCTTTTAAAGCAATAGAAAACTAAATCAAAATCAACTACTCCATTCTATAAAGTTTATCAACCCTATAAGAAGATTAACCCTTAAAATCCTTTTATCTTATGTTCATATTTAATTGGGTCCTCATTTTTCACTCTATCACATGGAACAAAAGTATAAGGAAAATTGGGATGTCACAATTGGTGTGTCTTTTTTTTTTTTTTTTTGAGAAATCAGGCATTGCTAATCAACGCTCTTTGCCAGCCCCAAATTAAAATCAGACGCTAGCCTATAGGGACTCATTGTCACAATAATTATTTAGTTTATGTTTGTCCATGTCCACTGAGTTGTTAAATGTTGGCCTATATAGTCATTAATAACTGATTAGTAGTGGGTCTATTGAAGTCTAAGTCTTTAGCTAATTTGTTGTTTAGTTGAATAAATTCCTAAACTTATGCTGCAGCTTATCTACTTAGCTCTATAAATTCTAGTTTGTAATTACAGATTGATTCATGTAGTAAATAAAAACAAATTATTTTCCTCCTAGCTTCTTGTGTTTTCTTTCATTATTTTGTAACATTGGTATCAAAGCTACTGGTAAGTGACAGTCAAAAGTGTGTGTGTAAACAAAGAGCTATACTCTTCTTTCTTCTCGTGACTTTAGCAAAAAGGAAAAAAAAAAAACCCTCCAATTGGAGTAGTAGAGTTTATGGCAACCAAAAATTTTGTTCAACTAGCAATTCACCCATTTTAATGGTCACTATGACCACTGGAGCTTGTTGATGGAGAATTTTCTCATGTCCAAAGAGTATTGGGCAATCGTGATTTCTGGGGTAGCAGAACCAACAGAGGGAGTTGTGATGACAGAAACGCAGAAAGCTAGTCTTGAAGCCCGGAAGTTAAAGAATCTTAAGTCCAAGAACTATCTTTTCAAAGCTAATAATAGATCAATGTTGGAGACGATTATTTGCAAAGACTTGGCCAAACACATATGGGATTCCATAAAGAAGAAATATGAGGGCAATGCAAAGCATAACGGGTGATGTTGCAGGCACTTGCGAGGAATTTGATGCCTTGAAAATGAAGTCTAGAGAATCAATTGATGATTTCTTCTCAAGAACGATGGCAATCATTAATAAGATATGGGTTTATGGGGATACAAGAGAAGATGCCATGATTGTTGAAAAGATCCTTCAATCACTAATAGAAAAATTCAATTTCATCGATTGTTCAATTGAAGAGTCGAAAAACCTTGATAACCTCTCAATTGATGAACTACAGAACTCACTGCTTGTACATGAATAAAAACTTTTCAAACAAGATCAGGAAAATTAGGCTCTGCAACCTTTCAACAACAATTATTCAGACCAAAGAAGAAAGAGAGGCAGAGGAAATAAGGGACATTGAAACTAGCAACAAAAATATGAAAATAATCAGTACTCTCATTCTCAAGGAACAAGTGGCCATGGATGTCATAGAGGACAAAATAAGCAAAGGTCCATAGATAAGTCTGAGATTGAGCGCTTGCAATAGGAGTTATAAATTCAGGCATTATAGCTTTGAATGTAGAAAACAGCAAGGAGAAAAGTCCAATTATGCTGAGAAGGATGAAGAAATATTTCTTCTGACGGTATGCCATACCAAGGAGGAAACTCATCAAAATTTATGGTATCTAGATACTTGTTACAACAACCATACGAGTAGAAACAAGAATGTATTCTCTTCTTTGGACGAATTTTATCATGACACAGTCAGGGACAACTTAACAATCTCTGTGAAAGGAAAACGAGCGGTTATGATCCAAGCCAAGTGATGTAGTGTCCAAAGTATCTCAAATGTTTTGTTTATCTTAGAAGTAAAAATTAATCTTTGGAATGAATTCTGAATCAAACATGGAAAATGTCAAATACAGGATGACAAACAAAATGTTCCCACTCTATCTGAACAATATTAATCATTTGTGTTTTTCAGTAAGCTTAAAAGAAGTGGCTTGGCTTTGGCGTTACCCGTGTAGACATCTAAACTTTAAACAAAACAAGATGATAGAAGGTCTTCCAAAATTTGTAAACCCTATGGTGTCTATAAAGAGTGTGCCGTTAGCAAGCAAAGCTGAGATCCTTTTCTCAAAGGGAAATCACAAAGAGCTAAGAATGTGTTTTAGCTAGTTCACTCTGATATTTGTAGATCGATAAATCCATCATCAAATAAAGGTAAATGATATTTTATTACCTTCATTGATGATTGTAATCGGAAAACTTGGGTGTACCTATTACATGAAAAATTTGAGGCATTTTTAGCTTTCAAAAATTATAAAGCAATGGTGGAGAATGAAACCAATAGATCACTACAAGTGTTTCGAATAGACGGGGGAGGAGGGAATATAATTCCAATGAATTTTGCAAAATTCTGTGAGAAATATGGCATCAAAGGACAACTTACAACAGCCTATACATCTCAAAAACAGTGTATGTGAAAGGAAAAATTGCACGATTCTGAAAATCGTCAGAAGTTTCTTGACAATGAGTGGAATTCCAAAAAGTTTCTAGCCTAAAGCGGTCAACTAGAATGTCCATATTCTGAATAGAAGTTCAACCCTTGCTGTCTGTAACATGACACCTAAGCAAGCCTAGAGTAGATGTAGACCTGAGTTAATTATTTTAGAATTTTTTGAAGCATTGTATGCGCCCATGTACTAGATCAAAGGAGAACTAAACTTGATGGAAAAGGCGAAAAATGTATCTTTCTTGGCATCATTGATAAATCAAATGCTTACAAGTTATACAATCCTATTACTAAGAAAATTACTATCCGTCATGATGTTATCTTTGATGAAGAAAATTTCTGGTCTTGGGATAATAGTGCTGATGAGAAATGAGTTCCAACAATCTTTGAGGACGAAAATAAAGGTGAAAAGCATACTCAACAACCAGTTGCTAAAAATCAGCAAAATAAAGGTACACCAACAATACCAGGAAATAATGATCAGCTTCAAATTATAGTTAGTTTTCATCCTCATCATATCAGAAGAAAGCCAGGATGGATGTTAGACTATAAAGTAACAGGACTAAAAAATTCTAAAGATACTTTAACGCAGTTTGCTTAGTTCTTAGACTGTGATCCTATATATTATGGAGAAGCTTTAAAAGAAAAAAAATGGCAGGCAGCTATAGATAAAGAGATATCAACCATTGAAAGAAATAACACCTGGGAATTAGTTGAGCTTCCAAAAGGTCAACAAACAATTGGTATTAAATTGATTTACAAGACATAGTTAAAAGAGAATAGTGAAGTTGACATATATAAAGCCCGCCTTGAAGCCAAGGGCTGGAAGTAAGAATTTAGAGTAGAGAAGTGTATGTTTCGGTTGTAAGGCATGACACCATCAGTTGATTATTGCATTAGCAGTCAACACTCTTGGCCTCTCTTCCAGCTGGATGTAAAGTCAACCTCTTTACGTGGAAAATTGCAAGAAGATGTATTTGTTGACCAATCTCTAGGTTATGTTAAAGTGGTTAGTGAGCATAAAGTATGTAAACTCAAAATAGCTATACGGACTAAACAAGCTCCTAAAGCTTGGTATAGTCATTTAGATGCTTATTTTCTTTAAAAAAAAAAAAGCTTTCATAAATGTCCTTATAAGCATACTCTTTATACAAAAGTTGAAAGATGTGGAAACATACTACTGATATGTTTATATGTAGATGACTTGATCTCTATAGGAAATGATGAGGCCATGTTCGAAGAATTTAAACAATCAATGATGCAGGAGTTTGAAATGACTGATCTTGGGATATTGCATTATTTTCTTGGCATAGAAATAGTGCAATCTAATACAGAAGTCTTTATTTCATAGAAGAAATATGCTCAAGAAATCCTGGAAAGATTTCAAATGAACAATTGCAATCCGTTACAACTCTAGTTGAAAAAGGTTTGAAACTTGTGAAGGATCCAGCAAGAAGAAGTGTTGATTCTACTATTTACAGACAAATAGTTTGGAGTTTGATGCATATGATAGCAGCCCGGCCTGATTTAATGCAAGCAGTGAGCTTCATCAGTAGATTTATTGAAAGTCCAAAGGAAAATCATCTTCTAGCAGTAAAGAAGATCCTTCTCTACTCGCGTGGTACTACAGATTTTGGGCTATTTTACAGAAATGGTGGAACATCAGATTTGTTTGGGTTCAAAGACAGAGATTATGCAAGAGGTTTGGAGGATAGAAAAAGCACATCTAGATATGTTTTTATGTTCAATTTAGCAGCACTCTCATAGGCATCAAAGAAACAACATTGGTCATTCTATCAACAACCGAGACAGAATTTGGTACAACTGCTACTTGTGCATGTCAAGCACTCTGGTTAAGAAAACTTCTTGAGAAGCTAAGATTCAAGCAACCTGATTCTCCTCAGATTTTTTTATGACAATAGGTCGATGATCAAACTTTCAAAGAACCCTATTTTTCATAGAAGATGCAAACACATCGATGTGAGATTTCATTTCCTTTGTGATCTTTCAAATGATAGAGTCATTGATTTTGTTTTATGTAGAACTGAAGATCAGATGGCTGATTCAGATAGCTGATATTTTTACGAAACCCTTCAAACTTGGAGTTTGTATCATAGAAGATCCAATCTCAGGGATGGGTTCTGCTTCATAGCTAAACTGAAGTTTCACAACTTCAATTTAAGGTAGGGAATGTCACAATAATTATGTAGTTTATGTTTGTCCAAGTCCACATAGTCGTTAAATGTTGGCCTAATCATTAGCTAGTTGTTAATAACTGATTAGTAGTGGGTTTATTGAAGTCCAAGTCTTTAGCTAATTTGTTGTTCAGTTGAGTCAATTCCTAGATTTATGCTGCAGCTTATCTACTTAGCTTTATAAATTCTAGTTTGTACTTGCAAATTGATTCATGCAGTAAATAAAAACAAATTATTTTCCTCCAAGCTTCCTGTGTTCTCTTTCATTATTTTGTATCACTCATAACCCAACCAAGTCCAGTGCCAGAGCTCCCATACTCCAAAGATATCAAATCAGGATGGCGAGAATCACACTTGTGGGGGATATGTCGAATTTCATCGGCGACAAAGATAGAGACGTTGATCCTCACTGTCGGTCCTCTACATAGATAGGGAATCACGCATAGGTGGGGACTCCAACTTTAGCGATTCTCTAGTCTTTTAACAAGCTCCTCTGATTTCTATTTTCCAATTTTTTTGCCATAATGAATGTCATGATCGTTATTTCTTTGGCTTGATTTCACCAATCTAATAATGGTGGTGGTAGTCGTGTTGGTGTATAAAAGGTATATTGTTGGAACCCTAATCATATTTCGGCGATTTTGGAAGTGGGGAATTTTGATTGAAAGTTGTGACTTTTTTATTTGTGTTGGTGTGAATTTGTGTTTGGTGGTGGTCAGGTTCTTGTGATTGGCGTGTCAGAGCTCAACGGAGTTGTGACTTTGGTTGGGCCATATTTTTTTTTTTTTTTGGTGCTTTTGTGACGAGGGACAAGTGGTTTTTGGACTCGCTGGAATTCTGGCTGTAACTTGTAACTGTGATGTGAATAAGTTATGACTTGTCGTACTGGTCGTTGTGACTCGCCGACAGTTCTGTGACTTCGGTGGTGATTGTTCGATTTCGATAACTGTGACTTTTATGAGTGGACCTTATTTTTGTGGTCACCTGAATTTTGGAATGAAAAACATATACATACCTTTCTTCTTCTTCCTTTTTTTTTTAAACTGTGTAAAGTTTGCTTGTATTTATGAACTTTTATAGAATTTCTCTCCTGCTTTCTAAATGTAGCTCTCCTTCCTTTCTTTTTCAAGGTCTATCACTAGGAGAAAGGGCATGCCCCTAATAGGGGTGATGGACAGGCTGCATATTCAGGCACGGAATCAACTGTGATCGAATAAGCTCTTTTGAGGTCTAGAATCAAGGTATTGATTGGGGAAGTAACTAAACGGACTTAATCCCTTAGGTATTTGAAGAGCAGAAGGCTGACTAAGGAAAGCAAATGACATAGAATAAGAGTAGGCAGAGAATGTTATAGTTCTTGTTCAAGAATAAGCAAAGAATTCCCGAGATGCTGGAAAGGCTCTCTCTTTGCTGCCTCCTTGCTAAGGCTTGGGCTAGAGGGTGGGCTTAGAAAAAGGCTATCCGCTAACCATAAATGGAATAGTTGATCCTTGGCCTGGGATCCCGAAAGAAAGTGTGCCCAAACCACGGTTCTCCAGTTGGAATTTGGCTATGTCAGCGATACTTGAAGCAGTTGGTTAGCTCTAGATTTCAACCTTTGGGAAATAGGTAAATAATTAAATCACATGATTCGTATTTTGAACTTTAATTTAATTTCGGGCAACACTGTATACTTTTGTAATAGGAACCATTATACAGTAACCTCATAGGTAGGGTTGGACCAAAAAAATTTTTTTGAGGATGAGCGAATGGAATTGAGATCGAATTGAAAAAGCTTTTTTTGGAAGAAAATTGAAATCGAAATGGAAACTGAAAATTTAATGATTTCCGGTTCAGTTTTAAGTTTTAAGTCTAAAACCGAAATGAAAACCATTGAGTGATATTAAAATTGGTTTTGAACCTATTTTTTTCAAAATTTAGTATTGCTCTGGGGAATTATATTGACACTACACAAATTGTTTATTACACCATATTTTCTATATTTACTAAATTGACCATAATTAAATTTACTTAAATAACCACACTTCAATTTTTTTTCTTTTCTAATATTTATGTGCACCATAATTCCTTAAAAAATTAATTTAAACAAAAAAACTTATGTACACCATAAGCCTCGTTTCCACCGCCACACTGTTTCTCGCCACCAGCCTACTGCCAATCATTTTTACCACCTTCTCTTTCTTCTCTCCACCACCATCCTTCTCATTCTTCTGTCCATTTCCTACACCACCACCGCCCTTCCCCTTGTCATTAGTGCTAGCCTTCACTTCAATTTATGCATTGTCACATCCACCGCCACTACCCTTATCCTTCTCTCCATTGCCGTCATTTTTCAACGACAAAACCTTCATATCACTCTTCAAATACTTTTTCAAATTTTTAGTTTCATCTCCAGAGCAATGGTAGCTTTCCGTTCTCCTCCCATATCCTGATTTTCATGTCCCTGTACCCTATAACATTAGATGGACACTAGTGAAGTGGGCTTGTGATTGTTTTTGGATTAAGAAAAAAATGAATAGGGGATGGAAAAGGTAAAGGGATGACACCAACTCTGGTAGTGGTGGTGGTGCCGTGGTGGTCGCCGTTTGTGTTGTCATCGTGGCCGTAGCGTGCAGTTTCCTAGAGATGGATTGTAGATTTGTAGTGTGCTATTTTTTCTTCTTTTTATTTTTATATATGTTTAATAATACAATTACTTAAGGTTAATTATGTACATCAATAGTGGTATCTTTATAAAAACATTGTTTTAAAAGTAGTGGTTTTAAAATGTGGTGTAAGAAACAAAAAGTGTAGTAGTAATATAATTACCCTATTCCTTTTAATAATTTGGTTAATAATTTTTTAGCTTTGGTGTTGTTTTTGTAATTTTATTATTTATGTTTAGTTCAATATTTTTCTCTGTTTAAAATTTGTTTTCATTTTTATATTTTGCAAAGTACAAATATGTCAAATACAAAAAGGCTAATTTATGCAAATGGACCCTATCGTTTAATTAAATAAGAAAATGGACTTTACAGTTTTTGACTTGGCAATTTCAATCTTAACATATCACTAGTCATTGCAAAAAAAAAAAAAAAAAAAAAAAAAAAAAAAAAAAAACCTTAAAGTCTTAATGTGTCAATTTCTATTATTAAAATAACCTTTTTACCCCCGCCTTTTTTCTAAAACATAATTCTTTTTTAATATATTTTACCCTTAATTGCAAATAACATATAAAGATAAAATATTAAATTTCTTTCTACGCAGTTCAATTGCTATTATAAGATTACCTCTGAATACCACAAAAACAAATATGACCCTTCTGACTTTCCAATTAATTAAAATATCTTTTGGAATCTCCGGTGAAAGCTTCATGTTGAACAAACGTTAAGGTTGAAAATGTCAAGTTAAAAACCATAGTGTCTATTTTCACACTGACACTAGACATTACGATCCATTTGGGTAAATTAACCAATACAAAAATTGAGTCAAAAATCAAAAAGAAAATGAAACCAAACAAAACAGAAACCGTTCAATTTTAAAACTACTAAGACCAAACAAAAAGCGAATTTAACGGTCTGGTCTCCTCCCTTAACTAGAAAAATTTTCAAAAACCTCTAAGAAGTTTTATAATAAAAATTCCAGCTTTACATGATATGTATAAATACACGCTGTATGTGTGTGTATATATATATATATATATTTCAAATACACACATTACGTGCAACCATAAGCGAGGACAAAACCTCTTAAAAATTTTGGAAATGACCCCCCCCCCCCCCCGGGCGCCCGCCCTTTGCTAATAGAAACAAAAAGCCAAACGCCCGAACTTCTTAAGGGACCGTTTTCGTTAATATATCCCTTTTTATAAAAAATCTCCTACTAGGTTTTCAGTGCAATTTTTATGGGAGAAAATAAACAGGAAGAGAGAGAAGTCTGATG
>CAVNYN010225635.1:0-12305 GCA_963692815.1 Nyctanthes arbor-tristis | reverse complement strand
CAAGGGAAAAATAAAAGAACGAAGACAAATTTACGGACTATCAAAGCTTTTCACTATATGATTCAAGTCGCTACAACCATATAGAATTTCACTCACCAACCCACAACCCTCAAGTATTACAAGAAAAATACTCAAGCTCTACAGCACCTAAAATTTCTACTCTTTGAACAAACCTCAAAGAGTTACAAGAAAAACTCACAAGATGCTAAGCTCGCCAATTTTTCTCTCAAAGACTCAAGTCACTCTTGTACATAAAAGAAGAGGAAAACACATCTATTTATAGGCTTTGTTTACTTAGAAGATAAGATAATTCCTTCTAGGATTTGGATTCCTTTTCCTCTAAGAACTCTTCTTTTTTCCTTTTTCTTTTCCTTTTCAACTTTGGATTATTTTTGACAATAAATCCAACAATCTCCTCCTTTTCATGCTAATCTTTGGAGTTTCAAATCATTCATTTAAAAAGGAGAGGAAAGCAGATGGCATATTTCTTTCAAGCAAGCAATCTTCGATAAAGAAGCCAGAAAACAGTCTTTCTATTTCGTATCAAGCTCATATACAAGGACTCAATGCCTATGATCGCCACAATAAATTTTTGAATGATAATTATGGTCAGTTGCAGTTTCCTGGTTCAATTTATATATAATCTGTATGCTTTTGATTTTCTAAATTCCAGAGTGATTTGGGTTAAACTTGGCTCTACTACAAAACGGAATAAAAACATAAGCAAAAGCCACCCCCCCCCCAAAACAAAACATTGTTTGAATTTTCACCATGATACCCGAGGCGAAAAACCAATCAATTTGTTGATTGGATTGAATATTCTATTTCTCTTCTGCAGTAGCGGAGGAGAAGATGGTAGACTTAGCTTCTGAACTCTGTTTTCCTCCTTCATGCAATGTAAACTTAAGAATGTGATTGCTTGTGCCTTTTATGGGAAAGAGAAACTTGGGCAATGTAAGTCACCAGTTAAGGCTGATGAG
The DNA here is from genome assembly GCA_963692815.1 of Nyctanthes arbor-tristis. Classification (NCBI taxonomy): domain Eukaryota; kingdom Viridiplantae; phylum Streptophyta; class Magnoliopsida; order Lamiales; family Oleaceae; genus Nyctanthes; species Nyctanthes arbor-tristis. The sequence continues at coordinate 11,325 of CAVNYN010225635.1, read as the reverse complement.
GACACCCTCAGATCGGAGGGATATCGGTATACATACTTTGTCATTCTTTCTATCTATATAAATTGTCCATATAATTCCCGTAATGTATTTACTGCATCATCTACTTCATTGGCGTAGCCAGGATTTGAAGTCAGTGCAGTCAAAAATTTTTGAAAAGAGAAAATGCAAAATAATACAATAATAAAATCAACTACAAAGATTTTCGTGAACAAGCCTTTTCTTTTTAAAATCTCTCCATAATCTGAAATATTCAACTACAAGATGTCAAACACAATTCCAAGAATAAAAGCTCAAAATCTAAATAAAACTTGCTTAATGAAAAATAACAATAAACTAACTTTAAATAAACATATTTAAACTAAGTTTAAATAAAATCAAAATCTTGCTTAAACTCAAAATCTAAATTTTAAATCAACTTGCTTAAACTAAAATTTTCACATATCCTTCAAGCATAACAGTAAGCATAATTGGAAATACAAGATAGCTTGCAACAAGTTTTCCACATATTCTTCAGTTAATTCCCTTTTAAGAAAATAATTAATGAAAAATGAACATATAATGTGCATTTGCAATAGGGCTTTACAAATTACACATCAAACTTCAAACGCTTATACATAATACATTCAAGCAGTCCCAAAATTAGAGCTTTACACTTTACCTACCAAACCAATTAAGCAAATATAATTGCAAGCATAAACCCCAAAAATTAAAAATCAGTTCTAACTTGTAAACTATTAGCGACTTATGGTTGATCTATTCCCATATTGTTGGCGTGTGAGAGATGTTTAGCACAAATTTCGCTCTATTTTTGTCACTATCACTGTCCGTAACGTCACCGAAAGGAAAATGCTGGTCGGTTTCTTTGGGTACAAATTCTTTGCTAGCCAGTGGTTGTCTGGCTCGAACAAGGAGTGCGAGCGGAGGAGGAGTTTCTAGCTGTGCTGGTCCTTTAGCTGCTGATTTATACTAGTTTCAAGTTTGCACTGGGTTATCACTTATTTCTTCATTTGGACCATAAAAAAGGCCTAAGGCTGGCTTTTTAATTTGTTAAAATTAGCTAATACTGACCATTGTAATTAGAAAAATAATTATTTTAATTTTTAATTAATAAATTACAAATGTTAGGTCATTTTATTTGGAAGAATACACTCAGTGTAACAAATTACAATTGAGAGTGTAATAAGTATTTTTGTAATTTGTTCTCAATAACTACTCTCAGACTAAAACAGTTACAATTAAGAGTATTTTTCTAATTTATTACAAATATAACAACTAACATGTAAAAATCTCATTTTAATTTTCAACGGATTATTCTTTTTTTTTTTTAATATGGGCTGTCGTTTTGGGCTGAAAAATGAGTGCAGTCAGGCCCTTAATTTTACTGGACTCTTAGTGGCTCCGCCAATGACTACGTCATGGAAATTTAAAAAACTTAAACACGCTGCAATGCCATGTAACAATTCTTCTGGGGCACAGATAAGTTATATCTCATGAAGTCAGCCCTCTTAGCATTCGATGTTGTTAAAATTTCTAGGTGTACATTTCACACTAAAAAATCTCTAACGTAGTGGTATGTGGAGAAGGAAGCAAATCAAGTTATTTTTATCGCGTTCATGTAACTGTTTCCCTATTGTACTTTTACTTATAGAGCTATTAGGTTTGAGTTCCATCCTTTTTTTATGGTTCATTTTTGTTACCAAATTCTACTCTTGACAATCATTTGCTAAAACTTACGTTTTTTCCCTTTTTTTATCCTTTGGTAAAAATTTGTAAGGACTGAAGAAGATGACACGAATCTGTCTTGAGAGCAAACGTTGGTTAAACGCTACTATGACACACTCTTCAAAGAGTATCCTTTGTAATGTGACCCATTTAGGCATTTGGAGTTTACTTTTAATTTCTTAAAGTGTTTGGCTAGACATCCAGATTATAATCTGGATTATCTACCACATGGCATCATTTCATTGGTTTCTTTTTTAAAAAAGTCAAAAAGTAAAAGACAAGTCGCAATTGTTTGCTTTTTACAAAAACAATCAATAAAATGATGTCACGTAACATATTATAATCCAAACTCTAGCCAAACACTTTAGCGATTAAAATTCTTAAGTTTGAAGTTGGCATAGTGAATAATAATGTTCTGGATACCAAGTTTTCCTTATTTCTTTCCTCTTTTTTTCTTCTTTTTTTTTTTTTTTTTTGTGGCGCCCAAGCTCATTTCCAAACACATACTCTCCATGTAATAATTTTGCTTATCGATCCATAATTTCACCATTTTCCTCTAATACGCATTCTCCTTTAAATCACTTCCCCAAAAACAGACAATTTTCTAACATTTCTCTTGGAGACAGACCTTTACAAAGTTTTTATCTCTGCTGTCATTATTGTCATCACATTTTTGTACAGTGGCATTAAGCAAATACTGAACTCACGGAGAGTTGAATGGGCATATTCATAAATTAGCAAAGTTGATTAATTTGGCCTCCACATGAATGGTGTTTAAACAGCCAACAAACATAAAAAGATTTGGATGAGTATCCTTTGACATCTTTGTTGCAATGTATCTTATACTACAGTATGTGGCGTTTCAATTTTGATATCCCGTTGAAGATTTCAAATTTCGTTTTGATCTTTTTATTTAATATATTTTTAGAAGGTGGAAAAGAGAAGTATCCATTAAGAGCTTGTTTGATGCTCTTTATTTTATCAATTTATAATTTTACTTACTACTGATTTGATATTTAATTTGATAATTATTCAATTACAACTACATATTTTAAACATTTTTACATTCCCAATATACAGTTTACCTCTCTTCTCATTATAAATTCTTCCCCTTTTAACAAATAAAAAGCATCAAACAAGCTGCAAATTTCCTTTTGAAGCAGTAGGGGCTTGACTTCAAAGCCAATAAACAACCTTAGTTAACACATCTATATATGAATTATGATTGCTGAGAAAATGTCCAATCTTTCAAACCTGCGTACGCAGAATTGCAAATACCTTGTCTTTTATATCTCTCTTTCAATTTCTAAAACCATTATCGAATTCATTTTCTTTATATGTTGCATGAAAATTTTTTATTAGCAAATATCTGGGAAATTCCCAACCAAAAAATAATAGAATTTTTCTTCTGCCACAATCCGTCATAGACTACCACTCATTTTGTCAAATTTGCTTGGAATTATTACCGAATATTTTACGGGGAAAAAAAGAATTGCACTTCAATGCTTCCCTCACCAAAAATAATAATAATAAAAAATAAATAAAATATGATGATTCAAGGATTTATATTATCAAGCCTATTATTTCAACACCTAAAAATTATGCAAACCTTGTTTAGTTCCATATGCTTCCCCACGATGATGACAAATGTTGTGAATATAACTTGTTTTCAACTCTTTTTAAGAGTGTTCACTTTTTAAGAATGTTGACTTTTCCATGACTGAGAGCTTGTTTGACTCTCGTTGTCTAATTTTGGAGAAATTTACAATGAGAAGAGAGATAGAATGTGTATTGAAAATGTAAAAAAATTTGAAATATATGGTTATAATTGAGTATTTATCAAATTAAATATCAGATCAACAATAAATAAACTTATAATTAGAGAAAATAATGAGAATCAAACCAGTTCTAAGTAATAAATGGTTTTGCATTCCCCGGTTCTCAGTCGTCGTTCTAATAAAAAAATGGTACTATTTTAGATAGAAAACAGTAACTCCTTTCATATTTTTATATATTATTAGAATAGAAAGATATGAAAAGCACGTGGCACGGCTCTCAAAATAACGTGCTTTTCCAATTGCGGTTGAGTGAATTTGAGATATTTTATTAGTATACTAGTGTCGAATGTGTGCGTTGCACGCAAACAGGCTGTGATTATGTTTAAATTTTTACTGACTTAATATATCATAGTTCAAAAGAAATTGGTCTACAATTATTGTATGTTATGGCTATCAATAAAATTTATAACATTAGAAAAGATAATACTTCATTCTATAAAAATAGACCCATAGCAACTAATATTGTAGATTAAGAAATGTGAATTAATGTGGTTAGAAATATAAAATGTACGCTTAATTCTTTAATATACCCTTATTCAAAATTAATTCAATTTAATGCACTATAAATTTATTAGTAGTTGAACTAAGGATTTATTTGAAAAAGACATAAATTGTTCAATCTCGTTTATATTCGTGGATTATAAATTTATAATGTAGGACAAATTAAAATAGACACTGAACTTATTTTTATGAGACGGAGGTAGTAATTTGAACAAAATATAATAATATAGTTATAAAAGGTGAGAATTTTCATCAACTTGGTGAAGACTGATATGACAGCAACAAAGCTAAACTCATTCAACCTTATAGCGCACATACACGGACAAAGTCATCCTAATCAGAGGTTGGATTGGACACCGCACTTGAATCTTTTCCAACAAACACATCAAAATTATCACCATCATTCACAGTCCTAATCTTAGAATATAGAATATTCATTGTCACTACACAAACTCATTGGCAATGATAACTTGCCTCTAGTTGGCAAAGTGTGATAGATTGACTTGTCTCACCACAAGTTTTCAACCACTAATAGCTAGTTTGATGCAGTAGATTGAGAAAAGACGTCTCCACTAATGGAGCTAATTCATAACAAACTGGATGAATAAAGATTGACGACTATACAAATGGAGATAAGAACCCCTGAGCATGAGGATAGTTCATATGTAACATGCTTATTACTAAAGCAAAGTATACATAATGATCCCGAATCACATTTATACTTGTATAGTGAACATATAATTAACTATTCATTACATCAAAAAGAAAATGAAGGATAAAAGGAAACATTTCTGATAAAGCCTTAATTTAATGTTCTTTTAGCACACCTTCAAGTCCATTAACAAAAGATTCTAATAAAGGGTTCCACCCACAGGTGCATTTTTTCCTTACCACCATGATCATTAATAGCGAGTCAATTTATTTTGGCTTAATCTTTGGAATGAGCTAGTAGTTCGAATTCATTGTGTTCCTTTTAGACTATGCCTTTGTTCTCCTCTGCCGTCAACTTTTTTAGTAACTTTAACCTCTGCGTATTATACAAAAAAAAATTAAAAAAAAATACAACAACAGCAACAAAGATTAGTCACAATGCAGCAAAAAAAACAAATTTTAATATTCATTTTCTGAAAATACAAATATTAACAAAACAATTCGCCTACAAGACTGAAATCCATATACATAAGAAAACTTAGAGATAGCTGGAGAAGCAATTGAAACAAAATTTCAGTGATTCTGCAAATAATACCATGGTAACCAATCTACACTAATAGCAGTGGAGATATCCACAAGTTCATTTATTCATTCCAGTTATATCCCAGCACATGTTATAAGCGAAACCACAAAGGATGCTGCTTTAGGCAATTATGGGCCTACCTTACTAATAAGTGCTTAAATAATCAACTTGCAATCTAACCAACAATGTGCCACAATGAACCTGGGGATCCTTGTTTAAGTAAAAAAGAAGTTAGGGTGAAGTAGAAAACAATGAGAAGCTGTACTTGTCCTCATGGAGAGGATGGTCATTTCTCCTCAAACTACAATTTCCTTGCCAATCTAATTACCTACCATTAGCCTTCATATCCCCCAACTCTCCCTCCCCCCCCCACCTCACCCCCCCAAAAAAAAGTTGTATTGGAAAACCTTCGTCTATAATTTCAAAGGGAAAAGAACAAAGAGAGATCTATAGATAGAAATAAATCAAGTAAAACAAGTAACCAACCAGTAACTGTATCAAAAGTCTTATGAAAAATCAACAAAAAGAACCAAGAAAATCAAGTTCAATCCCATAAAAGCAATCTTAAAATGCAAATATATATATACACACACATATATATATTTTGCATTTTCTTACTCGGTAGAATGAAAGCTTTCTTGATTTCAGTCAAAAAGAATAACAGACGATAATCAAATACCATATAGCCAAAAGATTATTTACAAGGGGTATTAATATCATGGCAAACCTAATTTTGATGATGAAAAAGGTTAAACACTGAATTGACTCACAAATTAATGAGAAGTTGAAATTACATCCAAGAAAATGGTAACTTTGTTTCTTACTGAAGAAGTGTTGTATATATATACTAATAAACATAATCATAAAAAAGTTTGAATCCTTATGGATTATTCTGACCTTATTGTTTTAATTAATCCATTTATTATTAGATAATAAATAGTTTTTGGTTATAAATTCCATTCGGTTCTAAGTACTACGTTTTATGTACTGTTGGTATTGTTTAAGGATTCTTGATATTATTATTGCCTACTTTGTTTTAGATGAACAGCAAAATAATCAAAATGGCCGGCATTACACAAAAGACGACAAATAATGAGAAGAATTTCACAAAAAAAAAATAAAAAATTCAATCAAGAATTCCACAAGCACGTTGCACCATTCAATCACTAATCTCCAACCCTTCTCAAGAAAATTCGCCCACCTAACTCCTAACTTAATAAGAAAACATAAAACTCACAAGATTGAAGCAAAAAATAGGTCAAGGAAAAATTGTGAAATTAAAATTTACAAATAAAGAGGTAAATCAAGACCTTTTTAATCCAGTCAGGAGAAGCTGGAAGCGGAATTTCAACACATACCAGATATGGAAACAAATATCCCTAATTCAAGAATAGATTAGGCCTTTTAAGATTTTGTGACCATGAAATTTGTGAAAGTAGATTGCATATTTTTCTTAGACTCTTTCAGTTTAAATAGGTGCAATCTCAAGGCATAACATACTCTAAATGCATAATAAAGCTTAACAAATTAAAGGCTATCATAAACTAAACTTTTAGTAATGATAAATTAAATGAGTAATCTGCTTTTTGAACTAATCATCAATAATAAGGATAATCTCATCACAGTTAAACTAACTTAAAACCTGTAAAAATATACCTTTCAATAACATTATAAAAAATCTCAAGGGTTCAATATGGCTAAAATCATGGTCGAACATATTATAGCTATACAACCTTGTAAACGAAACCTAAAACACAATATAGAACAATAAAAAGAAAATAAATTATGTTTGGCATGCTTTGTCACTCAAGAGCACATAGGTATTGCAATTAGCTTTGTCGGGGTTTGGGGAGAAACAATAAATACAGATAATACGTATGTGAGAACATACCAATACCCAAATGATCGAAGTTCATTTGTACAAGCTATGGACCAGGCAGTTTCGGACAATACCAACACAAGATGAGAACCTAGGAAAAACAAATAATGAAAACACAGGAAAAACAAAGAATGAGAATACTGTCAGCTCACAAGAAATAAAAATGGCGCAACAAACAGAGAAGAAAAAGAACAGTGAGCAAAGAAGACGATAATCCGAAAGACTCCTCGAGACACCAAGAGTAGAGCTGGATCGAACACCAGCTGCCCAAAAAAAAGCACTTACATCAAAAAAGCCAAAATAATGCAATTAAAAAGAAACTAAGCAAGAACTCGGATAAAAATGAGAAAACCAACCGGAACAATGGACTAAGCTGAAAATCAACAACCGGTAATCGAGAAATGACAAAACGAAACACAATTCGGAAAATGACAGAATACACAACAATGAATCACTGGCAAACCCAAGTAAATCAGGACCGAGAAAAAAGTACCAAACATAGACAGTAGCAAGGAGCATCATATGTTCTTTCTTTGGCGTCGATTAGGGCTAGAGAGAGATATTCAAAAGGGCTCAAGAGAGAGAGAGAGAGAGAGAGAGAGAGAGGGAGAGACGATCTGCAGAGAAGGGGAAATAACTTGTGGACCTAGAGTCAGGAGCGTAAACTTGGGGGTAAATTTGGAAAATAAAAAAATGTCGTCCAGTGGTACCTTGCGCTTTAAACATGGTACAAAATTGAATCTACAGTAGCAATTGCATTAAGGCTCTTATATATATTTAGGATTATCATATGCATTCCATTTATTTATTTATTTATTATTTATATTTTGTAAAATAAAAATTGAATATATATATATATATATAGAGAGAGAAAGAATACAATACAATAGAATTATTTTGCTTAAAAAACTAGCTAGTATCATTGTACAATTCAATAATCAGGTAGATCAATTCCGTAAAGAAATCATATTATTATTAAAAAAAACAAGTGGTTAAAATTTTACTTGTGGTTAGGATACTTATATTTCAGGTAAAAATTTTGAGTTCAAACCATATATACCCTTCCTTTTATCCCGTGTATCAAAAAAGAAAAAAACAGTATTATTATCCATCAATGTCGTAATACAAGTACAATAAATACATAAACATAGACTAATCATGTAACTTGTAACTATTTCTCTCGAAACTTGCCAGGCGCCATCTTATTCATTAAACTTCAATCAATTCTCAATGTTCATAAAAAAACAACGCTATTGATTTAGACTGAATCTCTCATCCAACTTTCAAAAGTCAAAAACCATCAACAAAGTGCACGTAGAAATGCATTAAGAAATAAAAAGATTTCTAACGGAGAGAAATGCATTTTAAGAAGATTCTAGATTTTTAACAACTAATAATAGTTGGGTTGAACACATCCAAACCAATTAATAATAAAGTAGTAGTAATAATAATAAAGGCTTTTACACTTAGCGTCGCCGACCTTTCACTTTTTTACTGATTACATCCTCAATCTTTGTTTTTCCTTCTGGACATCTCTAACCTTCAAAGAAATCGCCTATTTCATCTTTGGTGACGGAAACCGTCAAATTCTACCATTAAAGTCAAGGGCATTTTCAGTAACATACAAAAAATTGATATTTTAATGTAAAAAAATTTTAAAAAAAAAGCAATAAAAAAGGAAAAAAGTAGGGAGAACCCCTTTTTTGCCATTTCCGGCTGCTGGAAATGGCAGCTGTGGTTGCTGTTGGAAATGGCGCAAAGACGAGAGTCTCCCCCTTCTCTTGCTATCGAAATGACAGAGAAGGGGGGAGTGTCACGCCCACAGTTTTAATAATAGTGGAAGCGTTTATATATATATATATATATTTCAACTCAAAATCGAGGGCTAGGCTTTACAAATACAAATCGAAAATATTACATTCAACTTCATTTTACAATAACTATTGCGGTCACCCACAATGAAACTTTGACACGCACTAAAATATCGATCACATACATGTATCTCTTCCACCTTTGGAACGATCCGGCCACATAACTTTCATTTAGTACCTACAAGATTGTAGGAGATGGGGAGTGAGTACAAAATACTGAGTGAATAACGACATGCATTGGCTCAGGATGAAACGAAAGGAGGCCATAATACCACAAGGAAGCCAATCACAAGGACAAGTTAGGTCATCACTATCTAGCCCCTACTCGTAAGTGCAATACATAAAGATTCAATAACAATCTCAAAATGATCAAGACCACACAGTAAGGTCATAGCATCACAAAGCAAAGCAAACGGGTAAACAGAGCCACTAGCAATGCCTAAGAACAAGGAACAATTGTTTAATCAAAGTCAATGATGCACCGTCAATAATCAAATGCTAAAGCAAAACAATAGGAGCATAAGAAGCAATTATAATCAATTATTGAATAACACAGAGAGTTATGGAAGATATGAGCTTCGAAGAAAGGGGAGTCAAGGCACATGTTACTCACAAAAAATGCCAAAATCATTTGTATCAAGAGAGGGAGAGAGTCAAGACAAGCGTTACTCACCTTAAAGATCCCTTGAATAATCTCAAATGAAAAAGTGTCATTAAGGTTTTGATATTTCTCATTTAAAGCTATTTTTCAAACTATAATCCTTCTATATATGGTAAGGAACCCTATTCAAATATCAAATAGATATTTTCTTGGGTTTTAACGGTAGTTTTTCCACCCTTATCAAGGTTAGACGAATTTGGGTAGAGAAAGGACAGGTTGGGGTGTTGGAGAGGTTTGGAAGACTTGGAGGATTATTTAGCCCCTTATATAATAATTAGAATTAAGTTGTTTTTAATAAATTTTGAGTTCCGTCAATTATGTCACGACACTTGGGGCAATTGTGATCATACATCTAAGGAGGTGATTTGTCTAAATGATGTTAGCTCGTTTGTTAGTTGAGAAATCTTTATACTTTGTATTGTCTTATAATTAAGTCATTAAACTTTTGATTCATATCAATTAGCAACTAAATTTTTTCTTTAATCATCATTTGAATGTCAACCTTGAGATCTTCTAATTTAATTCAAACAATTACGCCATCGTCGTCGATTACGTAGTTTAATTGGGGGTTAAATTTTTTGAGATGTCACAATCTAAAACCACCTTGTCACGCCTCTAATTTTAACAATAGTGGAAGCATTTATATATATCTCAACTCAAAATCGAGGGTTAGACTTTACAAATACTCTTTCCCTACACGAGCTCTTCCGATTCAATTTCATTTTACAACAACTGTTGTGGTCACCTGTAACGAAACATCATCCGCGCACTGAAATCTCGATCACATATATATATCTCCTCTACCCTTGAGACGATCCGTCCACATAGCTTTAATTTATACCTACATAATTGTAGAAGATAGGGGGTGAGTACAAAGTACTCAGTGAATAACGATATGCATTGGCTCATGATGAAATGAAGGGAGGCTCATGATGAAATGAAGGGAGGCCATAATAACACAAGGAAGCCAATCATAAGCACAAGTTAGGCCATCACTAGCTTAGCCCCTACCCGTAAGGGCAATACACAAAGATTCAATAACAATTCAAAATGGCTAAGACCACACAGCAAGACCATAGCATCACAAAGCAAAGCAAACGGGTAAACGGCGCCACTAGCGATGTCCAAGAATAAGGAACAATTATTTAATCAAAGCAATAACACTGACACGCCCCACCTCTAGTATCTGTACTATACTAAAAATGTGGCGTGCGCCGACGATAAATTCTAACTAGAAGTTAGAATTCACCGCTTAGGCTCGTTTACTTGTTAAAATTTTACTAAAAATTTTGCCAGCATCTCCCCTATTTTATGAATAAACCCCCCTGCGTGATAACAATTTCACCAAACCCATACTCCAGCACAACTCAAAACCCCAAGCAACCACTACAACACACCAAGCCAAATATGTATGTTAACAAAATGAACTCTACATAGATGTATATACAAAAGTATATTAGCCTTAGTCTTTTCTTCTTGATCTTCATAAACCTATCAACATATCAAAATGTATTCCACCACATCAAAACACATTTCCTTATTACAATTCTAGTTGATCATGCCAACCTTGTCAAAAGGCTCGTCTCCAGAACGGATTCCAAGTATTGCTCAAACTTCAG
>CAVNYN010225634.1:0-46502 GCA_963692815.1 Nyctanthes arbor-tristis | reverse complement strand
GGTTTTGGCGAGTGAAAATTCTGTATGGTTGTAGCGACTTTAATCATATAGTGGAAAGCTTTGACAGTCCGTTAAATTCGTCTTCGTCTTTTATTTTTCTTGTCTCAATTAAATTCCTTAAACAACGGTCCTGCGGGCGTAATTGGGGAATTTACATTAATTCCCAACACACTGGACTACACATGTGGTTTGTGCGACTAAGCAAATCACATGTGTACATAGAGGGTTTAACTGTATGTACTGTACGGCTCACCTTTTGAGGGCACTCCTCTACTGGCGCCCTGGTCCACCACTGCATTCTACTAAACTATGCCAAACAGTATATATATGTGTGACTATTACATTTTTCCATCTTCCACCCAACTGCGAGCTGTGTGAGTTTTTCTAGCATTTTTGTTTTATATTATTTCTTTACGTTGAGCTTCATTGGATGTAATATTCTATTTTATTCTTTAATGCAAAATGATTGTACTTGTAATTTCCAAATATATATATGGTATCCTATAACTTCAACGTTCCTTTAATTAATTTGTCATGATAAATTTTTAAATTAGAGTGATGTTATTTATCTAGATTATGATGCATAACTACATGAGATTGTTATTTATTTAACAGTTAATAAAAAAATAACAATTAAATTAGAGACGGATTTTTATTATAGATAAATAGCATTATTCTTTAAATTATAGCGTTTGATTGTATGATGATGCCAAACTTATGACCATGACGTCCTTGGATCACTGTGGTCCATGTTTGGCACAATCTTTCTGATCTCATTGATAAATCAAATTGAACTAGTCCCTTCTTGGGTCATGTTGAGTTTCAAAGTTAACAAATGAAAAATCGACATCCGATTATTAAATAAGCATCAAATTATTATTTATTTATTTATTCAAAAACACCACTTAATTTGATGTCATTCAATAATCAAGATATAGTATTCTATAAGTTTCAAAAATAAACTTTTCAAAAAAAAAAAGTTGCAGAAAGAATATATATATATATATAGTAGTATATATGAATATTCAAAATTTATTTTGAACCGCGTCAAATATCTTTTTTTAGACCTCCAAGAATAATGATTTTTAAACCCAAGGATAATGAGAATCTCTGTATGTGAATATACTAATTAAGGGCTAAGGGCTTGTTCAAGTTATTGTTTCAGGAAAAATAAGGGCATGCCTCTCCATATTTCAATTCTCAGTTTAGAATTTTGAATAAAAAATTTCTATCACTTGGGAGGTCTCATTGTGACATCTCTCATCTCATAGCCAGAACAAGAGACACAAAAGCCAGTATAGATAAATAAAAAAAGTAGTTCAGCTGCCTGAATAGATTCTATCTCGTATTTACGTGAATTCGGTCGTGAATGAATGGTACCACATGTAGGTGCCATAGCCAGATTGGAATTTTAAATTCAAGATAGATGAATGTAACAATTAATACTCTCCATCTGCTCAATATATATATATAGTGCACTATTCTTCTTTTTTTTTTAAAAAAAAAAAAAACCCAATTATAGTCATTTTCTCTGTGAAAATGTGATCAATTTCCTATAAAATAATACTAGTAATCACCCTTAGTAATAATAATGATCTTATATGAGAGTGTGTCATCATTCAATGATTAGTCTTTTTTTTTTTTTTTGAAAATAATGATTAGTCTATTTAATTGTACTATTGTAGGGATATATAGTTTATTAAATCATACTTATATCATTTAATATCAATGATTATAGTGGTTAAGATCACTACGAATAATACATTAGATAAGAATACGCTATTTACGTGTTTGTACTTTGTACAAGTGATTGCACATTTTTTTTATACAAATACATTTTCTTGAGCAACATTACGCTTTCTTATATGCCCTTTATTAACTTGTATTTTTATTGGATAATAATAAGTAGTGTTAAGTGAATAATAAAAATAAATATTGAAAAGGTATATTATCATGAAAATTGTGTTCAAAGTTTTATATTATGAAAATTGTGTTTAAAATCTTACTTTTTTGGCAATAAAAAGTGCAATCCCTTATCCATGTGGGAAAAAATGGAAAATTCTAGTTGGACAAAAAAAGTGACAAAAAAGAGGATAAAATTGATATGTGGGTTATGTGATAAATGTTGATATAAAAGTGATATGATATGTTGAAAAATAAGATTGTGCCATGTGTCAATTTTGTTAGATTCTTTATATGTGTGTTTGTTCATATAGCATAACTCAAAAAAAAAAAAAAATTCGACTATCCATGTGCAATTCCTTCTTCTTCTTTCCCCCTTTAATAGAAGATTTTTTTTATTTTTATTTTTTGAAAATATGTTGACTTGAAAATCCAAACCAAAGATATGAATTTTATTGATAAGAAAAACATTACAACCAAAAGGATTTTTCTTTAATACAGCTATAATTAAAAAATATAAAATAGTTTCTTCGTCCCGCAAAGATAGAATTATTCTACTCTTTCATTTGGTCTCAAATTATCGTCATTTATTACTTTACTAATTAATAGGGTGTTTAAATTTTTTTTCTTTTCTTATTAACCCTAATATAATATCATTGTTATGTCATAATAAATAGTTGACCTTATAAATACAGATGTTTTTTTTTTCTTTTGACATTACATGATTGTAAAATAGGGGAATTGAACCCTTGATCAATAATGTAAATAACCAACAATAGTGCCACTAGGCTACAAAGGTCTTAGCGGAATAGGGATGTTTTAACGAGAAAAAATGTGTGAAAATTTTACTTTTCCATTATCTTAATCACAATTTCTTATCTCACACGAAAAATGAAAGAAGAACGTGTGTAGCTTTACCAGACAAATAAATTCTCCAACAAAGACTAAAATTTTGCCACTCCACCTGATGAAGTGAAACGTCCTGAAGTTGGCACAAATGAAATTATAGCAAATACCAAAATGTCTCACGCGAATCAAAACTACTTAGTAGTCTTACTTATTTATTTCCTAATCTTGTGGGATTAGCCCACCATTGATTTTTGCTAATCAAAATCATAGCATGAACGAATCATATGATCCAAGTGGACTTTACACATGGCCCCACACGTGTCCTTTGACCTATCGTCACCTCCCACGTGCGTTCTAGTCACCAGCGTGGGTGTCAAACGTGGACCCCACAAATGTCACGCCCTCTAATTAATTGTTAATTGATGTTCTAATTGAGAATTAATTATAACCTATGTCTAATGCGCGTGCGTTTATGTCCTAAACGTGGTGCACACTTGGTACTTATAATTAAGAGTCAACCCTTTTCTCCTTTTTTCATCTTATAATTCTTAAACACATGATATTACATCATTTATATTGTAATTTTGTGTATTATTTATATGTACATATTTAAATATATATATATATATATTTAAAAGAATAAAATCTCATCCTTGGTCAATTTGCTGTTGCAATTAATTTTGATCGGATAATTGTTTATTTAAAGAGTTCGTGTTTTATTAAAATCAATCCTGCTAGTTACATAACTATAAAGTATTAGTATTAGAATTAAGTACGTTTTCTGAATCGATAATGATCAACATTCGAACTTAACGCATGTATAACTTTATCTCGTTTCACTAAACTTAGATAATAGTTTTGTGTTTGGTAATGTAGATAGTAGAATTGAATCCTTTTTTTTTTTGGCTCTCTATTTTATTCAATCTTCACCGTGGTTTCTTCAAATGAATGTGTTTTGTTTTACTGATGATAGTGTGTTCCGCCCAGATCGAAACTTGTGGCGGTCTTTGTTGGGTCCAAAGATTGGAACAGTGCCTCACCTCTAATTCACGAGATAAGCAAAGATCTACACATGACCTCACCTTATTAAGAAATAAAGATCTCACCTCTTTGAAATCGTTCACCTTATTAACAAGGATCAATCATTCAAAGTGGGGCCTCTAGTCATTAGATCATTATACTGTCGAGCAGGCACACCTCCTATGAGAAATGCTCTTTGATTCACATCCTCATAATTTACTTAAATGTCCTTGATTCCATTTTTGTTTAAAAGAAAATATCAACTTTTGATTTTTGAGTGTGTGCACAAATTCATAAGTGTTATGTACAAATAGCACATCTCAACCTCCTATTATATACTCTCTCATTGCTTCAGTAGAAGGTCAACAGGTCAACTCTTACCTTAATAATTATTAATTAATAAAATAAAATCATATAAACTTATTTACCTTTTTTTCATAAAGATAAAAAAGGGTGGCTATATTAACACTATAATTTTCTATTATCACGCCGCCTTTTAATTTTGCTTACTTTGTTTCATCTTTACTTCATTTTACATGTAGGTCCCAAACTTTTTTCTTTGAAAGTTTTATTCTCAACCTTCTATCCATTAAACAGATACTGCGGTTGTCTCCTAAAATTGAAAAACCTTATGCTATTTCAGGAATACTAATCATACCAATAGAGAAGCCACAAATGTGTTTAATGGCCCAATTTTGCAATAAACTAAGCTCTCTAAATTCACAAGTGGATTCTTGATTTAGCTACGAAAAATAAAATAAATACTTTTGGAGTACTAGATATTTGTTACTGAAAATTTCAATAAAATAACCACTAAATATTATAAATAAGTAAAAAAAAGTAACAATTCAAAAAGTAATATTGCATCCATTCCACAAAGATAGTCCAGTATTCTTTTTTCGGCCGTCCCAAAAAGATAGTCCAGTTACTAAATTGAACATGTATTTAATGTTTCATTTCCGTGTTTACCCCTAATTAATTATTGTTATTCAAATAATTAATTAGATATAAGGATATATGTGGTAATGTTTTAACTATATTAACTAATGTTTCTTAATCAATGTAAAATTACCTACCAGACTATCTTTATAGAATATAGGTAGTATTGCATATTTTTTCACGATTTTTAAATCAAGTTAATGAAATTATTACGGAAAAAATTATTCTAGAGCAAGAAACATTGTAAATAATGGATATTCAAAACTTTAAAACATTGCAGTTAGAACGATGGAAACATTGTAAGTGATGGACGGACTATGGAAGGGGCAAAGCAAAAATAGTTTCCCCATTAAAGAATTACATGGAAAGCAAATTCTACAAATAATTTCTATGATATGCCTTTATTTGAAAATAACAATCCATCTATCTCACTAAGATAAGCATGTTAAGAAAGATTTGATTAATATTATTGAAAAAGTAAAATTTAGAACCCATTTGCTAATCGACCTTTAACATTTACTCCCTCCATCTCAAAAAAAATATTCCTCCTTTTTTTTTATCTGTCTCAAATTATATTCCTCTTTTCTAAGTTAATTTTTTAATTTTCTAATATACCCTCATTTATAGTGTATAGTAATAAACAATAAATAAGAACTGAAGTGAAATATTAAATAAATCAAAGAGTATATTTTGAAATATATTGTTAAATTTGTAAGTTTTCAATAATATTAATGATATATTTTAATCTATGTGAAGAATAAAAGAGAAATATCTTTGTGGGACTGAGGGGTTACTAATTATTGTACTTTAATAATTTTATTTTGTTGTTAAGAAACAAAAGAAAAAAGAACAAAAAAAAGAAGAAGCTTTTCTTAATATTTACGAAAATAAGCATATCCTTGTGAAACAGCCGGGATAGATTCTTAAGGAAAAGAGAGGGAGAGTGGGAAAAGTAAAAAATTCAGATACTTCTAATGTACTCTATTATCATAATTTAGGCCAATGAAAAACACACACGTAGAATCTTGAACCCTATTTTTTAGACTCTTAAATCTATGTGTAAATCAATTATTAGTCTTAAGTATCATATTAAGGTACTGGATATTTTCTCGTGCGATAGATAGGTTAGAGAATGGAGATAACTAAAGTTCTAAATAATGCTAGACGTCTCATATCTCATATCATCTACCAATTAATGCGCCATAAATGTTAGGTCTTTTGAAATAAATTGCACGTTTCTATATGTCATTTGACTTATTTTCTCTGTCCTACAAAGATAGTCATCTATACCTCCCCGTACCACAAAGATAATATTTCTATTTTCGAGCACATATTAAGAAACGTTTAATTAATGTTATTGAATAAATAAATTTTAAAAGTATTTTCCTAATATGTTCTTTCATTTATTAATTATTTCATTTTAATATATATTAGATTTTCACCCTTGCATTGCATAGAAAGAATATATATAATTGTTTTAAAAATAAATAACATGAAATTTTATAAATTTTTTTCCCTTTCTCTTTTGTATGATGGGGTTTTATAAGGTTCTTTACCTAATTCATATAAGAAATAATTAACTTTTAATATCAACTAAATAGTAATGAAAATTTGTTCTTTGTTATATTAATGCAACTATTATTTACCGTAAATGTTAACACAATTGTTATTGTTAATAAAAATAAATATTATTTTATTTTTATCACTATTTTAGATAAATGACATTATATGAAATAATTGTTAATTAGACTGCATCATGTACTCTGACAATATTTTTTGTTGGAAATCTATATAGCAATACAACATGAAGATAATATAAATTAATAATATATAAAAGTAGTCATATATTTTTTAAGGAAAAGTAGTCATAATTATTAATAAGCATACCGGAAAAATTAAGAAAAAATTATAATTGTAATTTTCAATTAACTTAAACTAACAATTTATATGTTTCATGTTTATTAATTATAAACTATAAATTTGTGGTTCGAATTGAACTCTAATCATTAAGATGCTCATATTTTAACTCGGAGAACGACACTTAACTCTCTCCAAATTTCCCTCCCCCTAGATCCCCCTATATATATATATATACACACACACACACACACACACATACACACAAAAATTTCAAGCACGTCGACACTAATTCATCGGTTAGACAATTAAGATAATTAAATTTATCTATAATTTAAGCAATTGAATGATGCTACTTATCTACTAGTTATTATTAAATTGAATTATAAATCTCATCTATTAAATTGAATTATAAATCTCATCTATTATCATATTCTACCATTTTTATTTATAAAACTAATTTTAGTATATCAGTTGATGATTTTGTCACAATTAACTAAAAAAAAAGTTTGCAAAAAATAAAAAAT
Source organism: Nyctanthes arbor-tristis (assembly GCA_963692815.1). Classification (NCBI taxonomy): domain Eukaryota; kingdom Viridiplantae; phylum Streptophyta; class Magnoliopsida; order Lamiales; family Oleaceae; genus Nyctanthes; species Nyctanthes arbor-tristis. The sequence continues at coordinate 39,408 of CAVNYN010225634.1, read as the reverse complement.
AAAATTATGGCTCGATCTAATTAAGAAAAAAAAAGGTTTGAACTTAATTATCTATATATGTAAAATTCATGAAATTAAAACATACCATAGACTTCAATTCAAAATTCAAGAGTCAAATGAAGTTTAGAGGGTTCAGCTTGTGTTCATGAAATAAAATAAAAAATACGTCACGTGACAGCATAAGTGCTCGACTATTCATATACTAAAAAAAAAAGGTAAGTGAAAGTGATTAAAATTAAAAAAAAAAAGACTTTTTAAGCACCAAAAAAAAATTAAGATAAGATGCAAGATTAGAGAAATAGATAAGATAAAAGAGAATAATAAAAAATTTAAAAAAATGAAAATTACAAAATACCACTCAAGTTACCTCAAATAAAATAAAATTCCGAAAATGACCCTATTAAAAAACTTTTGGCGGGAAAACTGCGGTATAAAGATACCGTGGATTAATTTCCTTTAATATATATATAGATATAGATTTCATTAATAAAAATGTACATTAAATATGAGTATATAAGAAAACGAAGATTTTAACTACATTTTAAAGGGAAGTGGGTTATCTTTGTGAGATTGACAAAAAAGAATACATACCTATTCTTGTGGGACGGAGGGAGTACCATCTTCATTTGTCCCCAAAAAAAAAAAAAAAATCGTTCACTTACCACACTGAACATGTCTTTAATTTTTCATTTTTATATATGCTCTTAATTAATGTATCTTGTTATTATTTTACATCAACTACCTACACATAAGTATTTTCGATCAATTAATGAGACATAAATAGATGCATAGAAAACTAAATGTAAAATTGTCTCAATTATATTAACTATAGAGTCATTAATTTGTACGAAAATAACTATCAACTATTTTTGTGAGACGGGATGTCATATGATATCACTATATCTTTATATATGCTTTCTTTAACTATTTGTCAATAAATTCTCCATTAATATAGTTGTATCCGAGATGCTAATAATGTGGAAGTGGATAAATATAAAATAAATCGTGTCCCGTAAATGACAAAAAAGTAAGAGGGGAAGTGGGCTTAAGTCTCCTATAAAAGGAGGGAAAACCATCCCCCAGACACAGAAATACACTCTCTAAAATTTCTCCATCCCAATTTCATATATATATATATATATACACACATACAAAAACAGAAGAATGGGTGAAGATCAAGTCTTGTTTCTTAATGGAAATGGCTTCTCTAAAGTGCATTGTGAACCCATCATTCAGGAGGAGCATAATATTGATGATCTGAAAGAGGATTCTTGGTTTGAAGAAGAAATTGATACTGATCTCAAATGGTCTTTTGCTTTGAACAGGTACCCTACTTTCATCAGTTTTTATGCATTTGCAGGTACTATATATATGACTCTAGCTTAAAAATTGGAAGTCGATTCAAAAAAAAAAAAAAAGAAGCTTATTTTACTTTATCTCCCGTTCAGGGTTCTGCACAGAGGAACCAGCGAGTACCAGGAGATTGCTCTTCTGGATACAAAACGATTTGGGAAGGTAAAGTAGAAAGAAATTAACTAACTGGATTCAAATCTTTTAAGGGTTATTTGAAAAAAGAGATTTAGTTCAGAAGGTGTTTGGTATATAAATTTTTTTTAATGGGATTTGGTGAAAATTAGTGGTGTCACTAAGAGCATGCGTTCATGCAGGTTTTGGTGATAGATGGGAAGATGCAAAGTGCAGAAGTTGACGAATTTATTTATCATGAATATTTAATTCATCCTGCTCTACTCTGTCACCCCAAGTCAGTCATCTCTCTCTCTCTCTCTTAGGTTGATGATGTCATTTACGGGTAGGCAGAGCACCAAAAGGACCTTACTTTAAGATTACTAATCGGGATTCTTGTTTAAAACTTGGACCCTGTTTCTCTAAAAATGTTCCTCTATGAAAGAGTTGAACACTTGATTGTGGGATTCAACCTTGATATCCCAGAAAACATTTTTCTTTTTCTATCAGTCGTGTACACATATAATGATCTATCTGCCGATGAAATTAATGTACTAATTTGTATCTTTGAGGAGCTAATCTGATTCGACTATCTATTTATGTTGCTGAATTTGCAGCCCGGAAACAATGTTTATAATGGGAGGGGGAGAGGGCTCTGCTGCAAGAGAAGCTCTCAGGCACAAATCATTGGACAAAGTGGTCATGTGTGACATTGATCAGGTATTCACTTTTTCCTTCCTTTTAACTGAGATGAGAATTCTTTCCGCGTGGAATTGTTGGTGTAAAAATTAGACCACTCATTTTCTGCAGTATTTCAGATGCAATGATTCAATTATTGAGAGTTGAATATATTTTATATTACTATGTGCAGGAAGTTGTTGATTTCTGCAAGAAGCATCTTACAGCAAATCATGAGGCTTTTCTCAATGCCAAACTTAATTTAGTGATCAATGATGCCAAGTAAGGATTAGTCCTGTTTTCGATAACCATTTCTAAGAAATGTTTCAGATTTTTTACACTCGTATTATTATGATTGAGTATGTGATAAGGTAGATTAAACAGTAACATATAGTGTTGAAAGAGAAAAAGAAGTTAAAATCTTGTCTGTTGTACTGTCTGGTCTTGTCAAGCGCTTTACAGTCTTTGTTTGGAATGGAATAAGCTCTTATAATCTTATTTCTAATTGAGAATTTCTTCTTGTTGAAGAGCTGAGCTGATGAAGAGGGAGGAAAAGTTTGATATAATAGTGGGAGATTTAGCAGATCCAGTTGAAGGAGGGCCATGCTATCAACTCTACACTAAGTCTTTCTATGAAAATATTCTCAAGCCCAAACTCAATGACAATGGCATCTTTGTTACTCAGGTAGATTTTTCTCCAGTTTTCTGAAATTTCACGAGAAAAACAAAGCGAAAAAGCCTGATATGTTTGTGTTTGTGACTCTGTAGGCTGGACCGGCCGGGGTGTTTACTCACAAGGAGGTCTTCTCTTCAATATACAACACAATCAAACAAGTCTTCAAATGTAAGTCTCTAATCATCTATGTTTCTTGGTAATTTATTTGTAAAACCCAAGTTTCGAAACTCCCTTTTAATTCAAGAAATTATGTGTACAGATGTTTTTGCATACACTGCTCATGTGCCGTCATTTGCTGATACATGGGGATGGGTTATTGTGAGTACAGAAATCTAAATGTGTTTCGATTTCAATGAAGAAATGAATTTCTTTGTTTGCTGGTATTGACTGATTTATGCATTCTGCTAATTCAGGCCTCTGATCAACCACTCTGCATTGAAGCTGCAAAATTGGACAAGAAAGTTGCAGAGAGAATTGATGGAGAACTCTTGTACTTGAGCGGCGCCTCGTTTGTCTCCTCCACCATTCTGAACAAAACGGTTGCAAAAACGTAAGACATCTGTTACTCTTTTAAGGTTAATCATCTGATCTTATGTGATCAACCTCTTAAGTCATCAATTCCATCATTCATGACTAGAATCTCATTCACTTCACGACATTGTTATGTCGTGTTCAATAGCGCAGAATTAGACAAACCCGTAAACTATTTGATTTTTTCAGGTTGAAGAATGAGACCCATGTCTACACAGAGGACAGTGCCAGGTTCATCCATGGACATGGTGTTGCTTACAGGATTTAAGGTTGTCTGGCTGGGTGGGTGTTTTTTTTTGTTTGTTTTTTTTTTGGGGGGGGGGGTGGTTCTGTTAGGGGGCTTATTTCAGTACTGTGGAAACAGATGATAAAAGAAGAAAACCATTGCTAGAAGCCATTGGCTTTACAAAGTATATAATTGCTAGGCTTCTTGTGGTAGGATTCCGGCTAGCTTTCTGTTTCATAACTTTACTTTTTTTTTTTTTTTTAATGTAATGCTGAAAATTTATGAAGCATTCTGCTTTTTTAAGGTTTCGATAATGGATATTTATAGTATATGCTTATTTATATATGTTGGTTTGGTATGTCTAATTAAAATTTCTGAAGCTTCAAGAATCAACAAACATATTCACCGACCTTACAATACTACTGTGTCCAACGTTTGAATTCTAACTCCTTATCTAAAGATGCCGCTTTCATTCCAAGGGTACTGAGGTATTAATGGGCCAATCAATATGACCTCACCCATTAATTTGAATTACCAATGAAATCCTATTAGCCATTCACGATTAAGATCTCACATTTTGTTGTCAATGTTACAAAATTAACCAAACAAATTTAATTTTATGCGCTAATACTTCAAAAATAAAATGCACTCTCAATCTCATTACCAAAGTTACAAATAAGCTTCAATAAAGTTAGACATTTGATCAAAATAAGATGTCACTCTTTAGTTCCGATTGTAGCCATAAATATTAAATCGAAGTATAGATCGAATCTTGTTAGTCTAAAATGGAGAAAGTGACTTCATAAAATATTCTTCATTTATTTAAAGGAAACACAAGCCCAGAATTAAATCAACTCAACAAACAAGTACAGGCATTCAGGCATCCAAGAAAATGGATCACTCACTCACTCAAACTGCAGTAAACAAAGTCTAAACCATAATAATGAAATGAATCCAAGAGGTTAAAAATAAAAATAATAAATAAAGATTGATGTTAAACATATATTCTTTTTCCGATGCTACATTTTATAAATGGTACAAACGGCCACGACCCTATATCTGTTAACAAATTATATATCAAGCAACAATGTCCAGGTTCTTTCTCATCATCTCATGTTCGGCAATATTTATAGGCTGCACGACAAAGATGCTTGTGGCATCACCTGTTATTCACCAAAAAATAGGGGCAAAGGATAAGAAAATACTTTTGCAGGTTGTTCAAAACATGATGCAGATTATTAGCGTAGCATTTGACTTTAATATCTCATATTCATGATTGGAAATTTGTTTCTGAAATACATTATCAGTTATAGCAACAAGTGAAGTTTTCCATTAAGCAGCTTTTCCGGGGGAAGATAACTCCAAATCCACAGGGTATATTTAAACTTCAGTGTTAAAAGGAAATAATAAGCGCTTACCAGTAAATGACACTGATAAACTTCTTAGTTTACAATCATCTGCCAGTCCCAGATGATGATGTTCTTGATTCCACAAGACGAACTTCTTGAGGAAGGAGATCATATCCGATATGCAGCTCTTCAAAAATTTTCTTCAGTTCAATGACTAATTCAGTTCTGCGTTTGTTTCTCTCTCCATAATCTTGAAAGTTGATTGTATGGTTGAAATATAGAGCCATCTTAATCTTGTTCACATTTTCAATCTCCTTAACAACTACACTGTGGTTAGGATGCCAATACTGGGGATTTTTCTCTAAGTACCTGATATTTGAGAAAATGAATGTCAGTTTGATATTTTTAATCAGTGGCAGAGCATTGAAACTAAAAAGCAGAACGCCGCTTTGCTTTGTAACATGATGAACAAAAACATAATTTAAAAGCTTTTAAGTTGTTAAACCTCAAAAATATTTAATTTTTCTATTTATCCTTCAACACCACCAGTAGAAACTTTCAACAAGTTAATAGCTGTCAGAACCAAAATGGTCAGGTCTACACTTTAAGCGCAGCAACACTTATGGAATACAAAAACAGTGATTCATTCTACATAACATTTAGCAGCTTTATGAAGCAACATATATAAAATAATATACTAGAATATTGAATTCAAACAATCTGATGAATAATATCAATTTATGTCATGAGAATTGGTTAAGGCATGCAGTCTTTACACCATTAGTATTACAAAATCATAAACAAGTCCCATGATAAGTTACTGAGTAATGCTATTTATCTTTACTCACGTGGCATTAAATGATAAGACCAACAAAGTAGATCCCATATCAATACAATTGATTAGTCTGATCATTTTACCAAATTATTGCCATGTCAAGTAGAGATTCATCTCCTTTAGAGATGGATAACATTGTTCTAATTTATTCATCACGAAAATAATAATTTATTAGAACAAGCAATTCTGCAGGCCACATTTTTTTTTTAAAACAGCATACTGAACTTGGAAATCATTCAAACCCGTAAATATGCTAGTAAAAAAATTAACAAAATCTGAGATGGATGCCACTCAATTCCCCAGGTTTTGTTACTTTCCCCAGAAAATGACACAAAAAACAGTAAGACCCCTAAAAGTCATATTGCTATCCTGCCCGATTTCCAGTCAAAATAAGAGCACAAAATATCGCCCATGCTAAAGGCATTTCTGTCGCTTTTCACATTTTAAGTCAGTTTTCCTAGTTGTAATATCCAAGTCCAAAGTTATGTGTCGTGTTTTTCATCAGAAAAGAGTAGCAAATTTTTGCCAGTTTGGAAGAAGGGTTTTCCAGCTGATCTCTATTTCCAATTTCAAAGCTATTGGTTTGAATTTGGCATAGAGGATAAAGGCAAATCAGCAGAAAATTAGAAATGAATTACGCATTAAAATAGAGCAACACATGATATTTTTGCAACTATTTTGCTAGGATTACGCACTACCATTTGACATTTCACTTGGGCAGGAAAGGTGATGAAGGTCAGAAGATAACCTAAATACGATCAAGTATCTACTATCTAGCAAGGGTGACTTCTTCAGCCCGTGTTTAAAGGAGTCAATGTGCAAAGCCATCTTAGGGTGTTAACTTCTGCTCAACTTCAACAGGAAAATGCAAAATGCCTGAAGCAGAGGACAAGAAACTTACTTGTTTATCTTTTCTTTCAGAGCACCTATTTTCTCCACTGGTGTCTTGAAATCAATGCTAAAGTCCAGTGCATCACTCATATCCGGGCTTCTAAAGAAATTGCTGATAGGTTTGGTCGATAAAACAGAATTGGGATAGTATATTTTCTCATTATCATACCTTAGAAAGACAGTTGTCAAGATATTCATCTCTTCCACAACCATCTGCGGGAAACAAATAGAATTAAGAGAAAGAAATAGGTTGAAGAAAGAAGAATCCACATGGTAAAATATACCTGAACACCATCAATAACACAACGATCGCCCACATCAAAAGGATGCATAACAAAAACAAATATAAGAGCTTCAAAAACAGTCTTGCAACTGTTTCCAAATATAAAGACCGCAAGAACAATCTGTGATGAGAGAACCACGAGCACTTTGGTTGTTGCTATTCCAGTTAAGAGAAGCCACACCACTATTAAAATAACAAGTAGGATTGCAGTAACTAGATTGTTCAATTGCTTTATAGCAGTTTTTGTATCATTTAGAGCATGTGCTAGTGCTTTGCGACCTTTGTAAACCTTTACCTGCATAGATAAGAATTATAAGAGTGGTCAAGAAAGTTTTCAAACTGCCAACAGAACAAGTGCTCGATTTCAGGGATTACGACTATCATATTTCTAGTTACACAATCAATATGAAAAAAGGATCCAGACAAACAGGTAACAAAGCAGCAGATTTTTTTTTGATATTTTTGTAAATGATGCTAATGGCTTGAACAGAAAATTGATCCGCACATTTCTTTGCGATAAAGTTTCAAATTTTCTGGTTTTCTACAGAACAAGTTTTCAAATATATACAGGAACAGGAGAGTTGTTTAACACAAAAGAAAAGTGGAGATAGCAACATAAAGAATGAATATTAAGAGCATTTCTAGTTAGGAAGTCAAATTGTATCAATTTTTTTCAATCATAATGATTTTTGGTTTTCATCCATTGGTACCATTCTCAATCTATTTGGATTTAAAAGTATAAAATGCATGACAAAGAGATCTGAGATCAGTTATCTGTTTTAACAAAATATGGATTAGAAAAGACCTCACATACCACCCATTCCGTCAGAGCTTTCCGGTTAATCTGTCCAGTCTCAGCCGTGTCAATCATTGGGAATACATAGTCCACCTCTTCCTTAATCATGAATCTCCTTAGGTCGAATTCATCAATGTAGCTGCACAGAAGAATTAATATGTCATATTATTCTGAAAGGCAAGGAGGGCATAGGAAAAGTATGCAGTGAAGACATATTTGGCAGACAGTGCTATACAGGAGAGAAGTGTAGAATAGACAAGGTTTCGGCTTCATGGTCTTTCTACCTAAGAACTGCACATCCTATCCTACCAAACATCCAGTAATAGTTTGATACAGAAAAGTATTTGCTCACTTGCAACCAGGCTGAGCTACATTCCTGAAAATGTGATATGCAGCAGCAATTGCCTCCTCCTCATTGGTAATCTCCTTATCCATATGTTCGTTGCCCTCACCATAAACAGTTTCATCAATTGCACTCGAAAGAGTGCTGAGACCTGAATTAGATATAACATCTATTAACATCTTCATGGTCCAAGCAGAGACTTTTTCTTGCTTCATCTTATGGAGTTTGTTGATATCAATCACCTCTTTCTCCTTCTTTTCCTTGCCTTCCTTCCCCTTCTTCGACACGCGAAAACTGAACTGATTTGCATTACTGTTTGACTTCCCCAACATCTGAGCTGACTCCAGGACAGGTGGCCCAGATAGGGTGAGTAGAACGTATTGGTGGAAAATTGATTCTTGAATTCTATCAAAGAAGGAGTTGACATGGAAAGAAGAAGCCAAAATTTTTAGCAGTAAAGTCTTGAAGAGCCACAAGAACGAGCCAATGAGCAACGAGGCGATAGTCCAGGTAATGTAATGCAAAACCTTTGTGGTCACACGTGTTCGCCCAACCCCTTCTTGAAATAGCAAAACCCAAGTGACAAGAACCACACTCAACCAAATACAGACCTGAACACTCTTCTTCAGGCCATAAACAAAATACAGTACCTTTTTCTTCAGTAAAAAGTTTAGCTCAATCAATAAGACAATAAAATGAATTAACCAAGAGGTAACCAACATGCCACTAAAGGTAACAAAAACAAGCAAACACCACTTCCAAATCTCCAAACCCCAAACCCTCCAATGTTGCAACTTATCAACAGTTAAACTAGCAATCAAACACCCGAGAATGGAGAGAAAGAGAAGCCACTCAACAATAACCTTAGCTTTCACTTTTCTGTACTTCAACTTCTTTCTACTAGTCACTCTATTATATATCTCCTCTTCCTCATCAACTCCTCGCCCTCTAAAACCACCTGGTGATGACATCAAGGGCGTCTTAGGTGTTATGGACAATGTCCTAAGATTCTCCTTAACACTAGTGCTAGTAGCATCATTTCTAGTACTAATGGGTGAACCTCGACTTGATATCGCACGTTCTTGCGCAGATGATCCGTTTTCTTCAAACATACGAGTATCAAGGGGCACAGATTGTTCACCAAATCTTGATTTGGGCTTTGAGTAAATTGACCTCGAAAACGATTTTCTTTTAGTGAGTGTCTCGGTTGGGATTTTTGGAGGCCTGTTTACAATTGGACTGAACCTCCCATCTGGTGAAGGGAAACTCATTGGCCCCCGACTCTGAGCACTGTAAGGTGAATCGTTTGATACTCGACGGGGTGAATCTGTAGAAAGCTTAGATTTATGAGTCTTTGAAGCATCAAGATTTGGCAATTTTGAATCTTTTTCATCTCCATGGATGTTAACAATGACATCAGGTGGTGCTTTCTTGTTCTCTAACATGCTTATTTCTCCACTAGGTTTTGCAGCTTTAACATTTGTATCCATCCGAAACCTATCAAATGAAACAGAAAGCAAAACATCAGGAACCAATAAACATCCTTTTATCTTCCAATACAATCATCTTGAGGGGAAAAAATTTGAAAAAGAAATGGAAAAGCCTGGCCGAATTCATTATTAAGAGAACTGAACACCTGATAGAAGTCAATACATTTAGCATCCAAATCTTATATCTACAAGTTTCCGCGCGAAACAAATTTTTCCCAATTCAATATTACAACTAAAACAGCGAGAAATCTAATGTATTACCAGAAAAGGAGTAGCTGGCAGCCGAAAAATGTGAAATCTGAAGGGCGTGGAGTCAAACACCAACAGTCATATACTGGTATCCGTAGGCGATTCAAAACATTTCTACAACCCAAATATTCATTCAACTAAAAAAACAACGCTGAGGTGTTCGATTAAAACACATTATAATCATTAATTTAATTACTGATTTATAATTACAGATTTTAAACTTTTATTAAATCACACTACTCATTTCAGCTTAATATAATTTTTTATTATAATTTAATTTGAATAATACGTCAAACAGCAAGCTTTGTGAAGAATAAGGTTAAAAGGCCGTGTGAGAGAGAGAGAGAGAGAGAGAGAAATGGGATTTGAGCCGCGGCAGAAAATTTTGCAGAGAATGCATATTTTGAAGTAAAGAAAGGGGGCGAAGCAAAAAATATTTGAATGGGGCGCGTGCGTCACCTCTAGAAAAGAGGACACTTAGCACTGGTGGTTTGTAAAAGCTTTTCCGTAATAAGTGGCTTCACAGGCGCAGAGCCGGGGGGCGTGGGAACAAGAGAGGAAGGGAGGAGGACGAAGAGGCTCTCGCTTGCTATTTGTCGATTATGGTTCAAGTAACGTTTTATCACTCCCTCTCGTGAAAATAAGCTCAATTTCTATTTTTATTTTTATTTATCTTATATTATTGTCCACATATATAAATTAGGTTAAACAATTAATTTCTATTTTAAATATACCTTTAGTCTAATTATTAATAGATTTATATTATATTAAATTAAATTAGTTTTAAATAAGAGTATATAAATTAGATAATTAAGTGTAAATTTTGTATTTTCAATTATATTAATTCACATTTCTTAATTCATGAAATTAATTTATATGCATCTATTTTTATGGGACGGATATAGTATAAAATAAGGTAAATTAGAGCTTGTTTTGATTCCCATTATTTGTCCAAACTTAGAGAAATTATGATGAAAAGATAGTAGAATGTGTATTATAAATATAAAAATATTTAAAACATATAGTTGTAATTGAACAGTTGTCAAATTTAATGTCAAATTAGTAGTAGGTAAAACATTTTATCTTTAAATTGTTTCTCTTAATTATACAATACACATGATTGAGATTGTAAATTTACCATTATTTTGTACAAAAAATTGTCTGAATAATTACTTATCAATAATATTTTCCAATCAATTAATACAGCTTTTTTTTCCCTTCAAATTACAAAGTAAAATCTCTATCATTGTAGTGCTATCTAAATAAAATGCAAGACATACAAAACATCTAATTAAAACTTGTGACCTTACATATCCCACATAGCCAATTAGGTTAAGCCTCATTAATTTCAATTAAGGCTTCTTTTTTTTTTAGAAAAGCAAAAATGACATTCATTGAATATCAAGACTCATAGCATAACGTAAAAAGTAGAAACAATGGCCAATCTATTTACATTCAAACCCAAACAACAAGGAGTATGTGGTCATGGAGTAGGCAACTTTGTTCGCTTCGCGACAAACAAAGCTACACTTACCATAATTTATCTGTGCTAAAAATAAAAAGATCTCACTAAGAATAGTGAAGTTAGGGGTGGAATTCATTAAAAGACTTCAAGCAATTAACAAGAATCAGACAATCAGATAATTCGGTAAGGTTACATTTCAGTGCTTCTATAGTGTCCTTTGGACTCCGTTTATGGTGTCCAAAAGACAGTGTGATACTCACTAATTGGGTGTGTTAGAGGGCCTATCACCAACACACCCAATGGGTAAGTGTCACACTGTCCTTTAAACACCATAACTTGGTGTCCAAAGGACACCATAGAATGTGTGGCATTTACGATCAAGACAATCCCTCTTGGTCAGACTATTTTTTTCGATTGTATGCCCGTTGTCCTCGCCATGTCTCGTACTTTTCCCTTATTTGAATGAAATTTTGGTTTCCTTTATTTAAAAAAAAAAGACCACTTTTTTCTAAGGATTTCACATTTTTAGTATTAGGTACTGTTTTATTAGAATTATGGAAAATGCATGAAAAGAAAATAACTTCTAGTTAATTGAGTTCCCTATAATTAATTTTCATTAGTATTTGCACCCGTGCATCTCTGTCGAAAAAATTTAAAGATAAAAAAGATGAATCAATTTCCAAAACCGCTTGGAGGTTTTGTAACAAAATTTTCCATCTCGTGTGACATGTATAGATACATGCTATGTGTAAAATACATATGACATTCATAAATGCACGTAACATACATCTATACACATCACACAGGGTGGGGAAGCCTTTTTACAAAACCTCCAGGAGTTTTTTGGAATTTTTCTTCTTAAAAGAGGTATGATTATAAAAATTATTTACATATGCGACGAACCTGAAAAGTCATGAATAATTATTACCTTATTAAATAAGATGTCAAAAATGCAGTAACGATCAATCAAATCAAAATACAAAAATACACTAATAATCAATCATCCTCCGCTGAACTTCTTATACTAAATGGTTTGTCACCTGCAACATCAGACGATACTTTAAGACTTAATAGATACAATATGTGTGTGTATGAAATAATTTAACATGTTGTATTCTATAATATGGTTTCTCTACTAAAAAATGCGTGAATATATAGTGTAACACGAAATTAATTAGATCATTGCCAAAAAACAACTATAAATTAAAGCGCACAAAAGGAAACCGAGTATAAGACAATTCAAATAAGGGTTATTAATGCTTGGATAATGTTCACATAATGACATACCCATTCATAATCCCCAAAAAAAGAATAATGATATTAAAAATTTGGGAAACCTACCAAAAATTAGGAATGAAATTAAACCAGATAAAATAAAAAACATAACACGTATAACAATGATAACGCGGATTATAAGGGAATTGTATGTCTACACAATAATCCCTTCCAATTAGGTCACCTAAATGAATGGCACTGGAAACATCTTCAAGTGTAGAATTAGAATACCAATGGGACTCTTAAAAAAGGAAGTAACATGCAGAATCGGCGGTCAAGATTGCAAATATGGTAGGCTGATCTGTAGGTGATTTGAAGAGATAAGGAAAGTCGTAAGAAATATAATTTGCAGTTGTTTGTAGAAGAGGAGGTGCGCGCGTATATCAAGGAAAAGTTACCAAAATTAAAATGCATTTTCAAGGAAAAATGCAAAACAAACAAGTAAATAATTAAATAAATAAATAGTGATATAATAAGTTACACAGGTATGACGTCAGCATAACATTTAGGCGAGAAAACACCTTTAGACTACTGTTGATTTCAGAATATATATGCAGTTATTTGTAGAAGAGGAGGTGCACGAGTATATCAAGAAAAAGTTATGAAAATTAAAATGCATTTTCAAGGAAAAATACGAAACAAACAAATAAATAATTAAATAAATAAAGAGCGGTATAATAAGTGGCGAGTGCATGACGTCAACAGGACATTTAGGTAGGAAAATACCTTTAGACTACTATTGATTTATGAATATATAGATTTGCAATTGTTTGTAGAAGATAAGGTGCACAAGTATGTCAAGAAAAGGTTACCGAAATTAAAATGCATTTTCAAGGAAAAATAAAATAAATAAAGAACGGAATAATAAGTGATGCGTGTGTGACGTCAGCAGGACATTTAGGAGGGAAAACACCTTTAGACTATTATTGATTTCGGAATACTAATATAACACACATGCGATGCACGAAAAGAACAACATTCAAAAATATAATTAATAGAAATTTAAAAAGTAAATGAGAAATATTTGTATATTAATTAAATTGAAAATATAAAAACATGACTGTACATCAATGTAAAAAGTCAAAAACAATTAGATCAATTAGTTAAAAAATAAGATTCAATGTTGAAATTACCAATTTTTAAATGTTAGAGTTAGATTACACAATAAAAAAAATTTTAGGGTTAAATTGTACTAATTAGCCCTTTCAATATAGAAATATAAAATAAAATAATGAAAAACAAATTATGACATTAGCGATGACGTCAGCAGTTTAGGAATGAAAACTTATTTAGACTACTTTTAATTTAAATATATATAGATATAAAAGAAATAATAACCCCATAATAAAATAGCAAAACTCATTTAAAAAAAAGAAAATAAATAGTAACTATGACTTCAGCAAATAAATCTAATTGGTCCATGTTTAGACGGGAAAAATGGTAGAAGACTACCTTTGGTTTAGATAATAACTAGTAAAGCACCCGTGCAATACACAGATAAAAAAATGTGTAAAATATAACCATTGTAAAATTAAAGTACAAATGAGTACTATTTGTACACCTGTCGAAAATACAAAAGCAATACATATAACGCTAAATATGATTTCAATAACAGTATTTAATAGTAAATTCTAAATTACATAATATTTCTTTGTAGCCGGTAAATGTACATAGACATTATATCTAAAAATTAAAGCTATATTAAATAATTAAACCTATATTTTAAATAACAAAATATTTTGAACATTAAAACAGTCGAAAAGAGAATTAGCTTGATCAACCATTTTACAAATCCGAACACTTTTGGCAGACAATTTGTGTCACAAGAATCTTCATTATTACTTATTTGTTCAAAAAAGTTTAACTTGATAATGAAAGCCTAAAATAAAATTATATTATTTGTGACCTCGCTTAATGTTATTCTCAAACATGAAGTTGAGCAAGCATTGAATAAATTTTCTATTGAAGTGATATGTGTAGCAGTTTCCAAACTAACTCAATGTACATTGGCCGATTAAAGTAAAATTTTCAACATCCATTAAAAATCATCGTTGATTTAGTTAACTTCTTCATTGAAATTAAATGGACTTTACAAAAAAAAATTAAAAAAAAAACGATGTAGATGATAACTCCAAAGATCACCAACAAAAAAAAATATTAACGCTTAAAAATTACATTTTTAATTTACATTATAGAGAGAGTGAGATAATATTTTCAGTAATCTAAAGCCATGAGCTAGAATCTTAATAGAATTTTTTTTAAGTTTTGCAATTAGAGCCAAATATATACATGTTTTGTAATTACCATGGGAAGAGAGGCAGTAAAAATATGGTCCCTACAAAAACGACGGTATGAGGTTACAAATCTTTTGCGATAATTGGAGATTGGAAGGCGGTAAACATATAAAAAATTGGAAATATAATTTTCTAAAATTAGGAAGGCGGTAAACTTGGATAAAATTGGGAAAATGAGTAAAAACTGAGGTCACTTTTGTCTTATATAGGGAAACTAAAAATTTGGAAAATGACAAAAGCCGCATAAGGCAAAACGCAATTATAAAAACAAGTAAAGTGGAAAAAACCCATTAAATAAAATCAAGAATGCTTTAAAAATTAAAGTTATGAATCGTAAAAGAAAAGTGTCGACAAAAGGGGAAGATTCTAGAAGCTGTTCAAAAATAACAAAATAAAAATAACTAAAACAAAATAAAGTTAAAAAAAAAGGAAACGTTTGAGCAGGAAAACTTCTTTTGATTTAGAGTAATATAGATAGATATGGATGGGAAATATCAATTACATGTCTTTGATTGACTTAATTTTCCACTTAGAAATTATTGCTGTTTTTCATCTTTTGGTATTTGATAAATATTTTTTTTTACCAAATTTCATTATTTGATAGTCATTATTTTTTATAGAAACTACCAAATTTTATATATAAAATGTACTTTTTTTCATGTATTTTTTATTTTCCAAATTTTTTTTCCTCAAAACTGTGCGAGCTCTAATTTTGAGCTGAATATATGTTTATATTTGAGACGAAATCAAACCAAGACGAATAAATAAAAGATAACTAATGTCAAGTTTTTGTCTTGAATGATTTTTTTATGGACAATGATGATATGACGAGAATCTTTGAGAATGGTTATGAAGATAGAGTACATAGTGTGAGGCTTTTTGACCATTATAGTCTCGTCAAGCGGTTACCTCTCATGATTTACTGAATAATTTTAAGGCCAATAACTATTCCAATAATGCACTTAATAAGTAAAAGCTTATATTAAAAAATAAATTGCAAGAAATTCAGTGAGTAATTTGTGCATGAATATGAAGATAAAATAATTATAAACTTCAACAATGATCAATAATTAGATAATTTAAAATGATTATAAGATCTTATATTCGTTAACATTGATAAGAAATGCCCCGTTACATAAAATCGCAAAAAAAAAAAAAAAAAGAAAATGAGAAATTCTCAATTCACGTGCGTATTTTCAATTTTTTATGTTTTATAAGTTAAAAAATAATCTAATATTTTAAAAAATATGAAATTCCAATTTTCTAGAAACTGAATTACTTAGGCCCCACAGGAAAATATTTTCCTTTTTTGCTAGAAAATATGGTCACGAGATTAAAAATAGAAAAATATTTTCTACAAAAAAAACCAATCAAACAGCAAAAAAATGGAAATTTATATGTGAAAAACTAGCACTTTCTATAGAAAATTATAACAATTAAATACATCTTTATATTATTTTAATTTTTAATGTGTGGTAAAGAAATAGTGGGAAACTAAGAGTTTTTCTACTGAGTCAGATCAAGCTCTATGTATTTATTCTGACTCAATAGTAAAAAGCGGGAGATTAATGTGCTCTTTATGCATTGACATTATAGGAAAAAGATGTTTTCTATGCAACAATATCAATTGCGTAAAAATGACAAAGTATTATTATTAAAATTAAATGTAGAATGTATCGTTTAGAAATAGACATTGGACTAAGTATAAAATTTCCGTGTAGGCTTTTTCCAGTCTGACTATGGAAACAAGGCCATGTTCCTTACAAAGCTCAATCTCTAATCACAGACTGACATCTCACTTGACACACAATACATGACAACATCTCATTGAAAATCGGGCTCCGTAAATAACTCAGCCCTTGTTCTTTTGAAAAATTTAAGCTTTTTCAGCCATTTTTCAAAAGTTTACTCAAGATGTCCGTGTACTTACATTGGAGACAAAATTATAAAAAAGAGCTAAAAAGTACTACAGTAATTATATATTTACGTTTTAAGTTAGAGGCCTTGAGTTCAAATCACACTTAACCTTTCCTTATTATTCCTCCCCTCCTTGTACCCCAAAAAAAAGGGTTAAAAGCAAAGTCTTGGCCAAAAAAAAAGGTGGCGTTTCTTAATTAGATGCTTATCAAGTAGCAAATTAATATCTTTATTTAGTTATTTATTTATTTTGAAAAGAGCAGATTTATTGATCATTCAAATTTGAGTCTGTCAAAAGTACATGTTCTACTCTAGCGCTGGTGCTGCTTCATTCAAAATACAAGAACTAGCACATAGAAACGAAAGCCACTTAATAATGACCTTAGCTTGCTAAACGCTCCTGGAAATAATAATTTTAAATTCAAACATTACATGATTTGTTCAATTTTCTATCTCTAAAATGTTAAATGTATAATAATATTCTACAACACATTATTCATTATATATTATATCAAAATAATTAATTCAATAATCCCTTATCAATATACACCTAACAGATAAAGTACTAAACACAAATAAAATACTAATACTCTCATAATTAATAATAATCACTATTGAATCAATGGAATGAAAGCATGAATTTATCTTCGAATTAAAAATACAGTTTACCTTAAACTGAGATTAAATCATCAAATAAGAATAATTGACATGGTATTTAAAACACAATATAGGTGAATTGACCTTCAACTTTCTAAGAGATTTTCAAAACAAACCTGTAAATCAAAATATAAAGTCCAAATAAATAATAACAAATTTATAAATAAATAATAAACAAATAAATTATGTAAATAGAAACCAAAAATGTTAAATTGACATTAATAGAAAAAAAATATCCCAAATCTATTATGAGAATCAAAACTTTATGCTGAATACCCAATAAAAATATGCAAAAGAAAAAAATGTAGTCGAAATTTTCTACACAGAGCAAAGTATAATATTAACCCGTCATACTATAAATAACAATAACGTTTCGATAGGTTATTCCACTATATAATATGAGCGGAGCGAGAACATAAAAAAAAAAGTATCTGAAAGTCAATGACCCCTAGCCGAAACACTTGCAAAAAAAAATCCTGATTTTTCAAAGTGTTCTAAAAGAATTTTTCCAAAAAGGGGTCTAGTAGGGGAACAGTGTGGCTACCTCTACCTCCGCCCCTAGCTATACTAGTTCGACAAATAGATTTTTAAAGTTAAACCATTTTTTTTCTAAAGTCATATCATTAAATTAAATGAGTAAAAAAATATATAAATTAGAGACATATTAAAGTCGGTAATACAATAAGATGAAGAAAATTATTCATTAAATATCAATAAAATAAAATATAAAAATCTAAAAAGATTGATGCATAAAAAAATTAATTAGTGATGCATCACTAATAAGAATATAAGAATATAAGTAAAATTAGAGAGAGAAAGAATAAGACAGTAGGTGAAAGAAAGAGAGAACCGTGAAAGTCTCGAAAAAAGTTTGAAAAAGAAAAAAAATATATCAAGTGACATCATAATTGATATCAGCAGAAAAATTATAATGCTAGATAAATAGAGGGAAAAAAACATGCCAGATAAATGTATAATAATATTCTACTCTCTACTTCTACTATTTATCTAATAATTATATATAATATAAGGCATATTGAGTAAGGTTATATACGACAAACTAATATTTCAACTGCATTTTTAAAAGAAAAGTAGTCTATATTTTAGGATAGATAGAAAAAAATACATAGCTATTTCTGTGGGACTGACATAATAATTAACAACCAAAAAAGTGCTAAAAAAAAGTGAAATTAGTTGAAGGGTTAATTTCACAAATGGTCCTCTACCTTTACACTTTCCATCAACTAGATACTTGACTTTTTTTCAATGTCATAAGTCATCAACCTTTCATAAATTTACTCATAAGATTCTTTGTCATTTTTTACCTTATTTTTTAAAATAAAAAACTCTAAAAATAGTTAAAATAATAAAAATGAAAAGGAAAATAAAATTTCCCTACCTACCTAATCTACTCGTATCCTTAACATGCCCGAAAATGGCAAATATCTATACTATTTTTCTTTTGGGGGGAAACCCTTTTTTTTTAATGTCGTTTTTGATAGTAGCGGGAGGAACGAGATTTTTAAAATAGAAAATAATAAAAAAAAGAAAATTATTTTTTTCCACCATACCTACCTAATTAGTTATCTGCTTACATTCTAACTCAACACAAAAGACAACTTTCAGTAATTATTTCTAGTAGTAAAGAAAGAGACCTACAATTTTACTACTTATTCATCCCGCTGCTGTTGGAAATGACAAGAAAAATTAAGAATTTCTCTAAAAGAGAAAAATAATATAGGTATTTGTCATTTTCGGCCATGTTAAGGTTAGAGATAAAATGAGTAGCTAGTTAGGCATCCTTTTTATTTTTATTATTTTTACTATTTTTGAGATTTTTTTATATTTTTAATTAAAAGGTAAGGAAAAAATGTCGTAAAATACCTTATGAGCGAATTTATGAAAGGTTATGGGCTTACAGTATTTAAAAAAAAGTTGGAGATTGAATTGATAGAAAATACAAAGATTGGGGGACCATTTGTGAAATTAACCTTAATTGAATAAATGTACTAACTTACCTCCTCGGCGCGTCCGTGGTCTTAACATAATGACTAGTGTAATTTATGCTGTATATATCCAAATACCAACTACATATTCCACCCTTATTGTTTACCCAATTATTATTTAGTCCAGTTCAAGCATGCACCATGATATTTTTGACAAAATTTTGCTCATTTATTCAAGGTTAATTTATTATAAATTTTTATTTGTAATAATGATAAGTTACGTCGAGGTGATGCATTCAAACAACAACGATGATTAAGATAGATCGCTATTAATAAAGTCTCAACCTAGCATATAGATAATTTAGAACATACATGACTATATATATATATATATTTCTTATCTTTAATTCTTAAATAAATTGTTAAGAGATTGTAGCAATTTTACTACATTAATTAACTAATTAATTAATCATAAGACAATGCACGCAGCGTTTCACATATCAATTGAGTAAAATT
Organism: Nyctanthes arbor-tristis; assembly: GCA_963692815.1. Classification (NCBI taxonomy): domain Eukaryota; kingdom Viridiplantae; phylum Streptophyta; class Magnoliopsida; order Lamiales; family Oleaceae; genus Nyctanthes; species Nyctanthes arbor-tristis. Next base: position 19,527 of record CAVNYN010225634.1, on the reverse strand, counting down.
TTCAACTTTATTTAAATATATAATTTTGACAATAGGAAGACATTATTAATAAACAAAAAGATTTTGGATCTTACCGTTTGTTCTATTTTTTATTACTTTTTCTATCTTCATTCCCTTTTTATCGCATCTATATGAATGTCACACATCGCGGTCCCCTCACATTTTTCACTATTTTTTTTTATTTACTTCTGGATCATGCCGATATATCTCCCTTATTTTTCAATTTTTCAATTTTTCATACACTGTTTCTCTCTTTCATTTAATTAAAATAATTGTCCTCTTTCTACATCTCTTATCACTCAAAAATCAAAATGCCACATCAACTACACTCCACAAAATCATTCCTCGTTTTCGTCTATACTAAAGATCTTTGTCTAAAATAACTATTAATACTGCTTGATTCTCTTTATAATTTTTCACCTTACAATTTGAATAATGCTATTTATCTGGTCTCTGGTCTCTAGTCTATTTATCATCTCTATATTGGCCATTGAATAAATGAGACTATATATATTTATACATATCAACTCATCTTCCAATACAGTGATACCAATCGATTTCTAATCTAGACAAATAACATCACTCTTATAATTTCACTTAAATTATCTATTATATATATAATATATAATACATGCATGCCATGTCACAAGGATCAAACACAGAAGACCACGTTTCTTTAAGTGATGTGAAGACAAAAATAATAAATAAATAAATAAATATTAAATAAACATTCATCTACTGGAGGCACCCAAACTGTCTGACCATAAAGCTACAATTTCATTATTATTAAGAATAAAATAAAATGTTTAGTCAACCTGCAACTAAGAAATCAAGTGCAAACTATTCGTTTTATTATCGAACACACCCCGATTAATAACGTCAAGCTCAAAAATTTTTTCCCATTGAGTTAAATTTGAGTTTTCTTATATTTACCATTATCTAAAAAAAAAAAAAAAAAGGCTAAACATTTGACATCAATTAAAAACACTATATTATGTTTTGGAACTCAGATTAAATAACAAACTATGACCGTTAAATCCATATGTAGATTGTTGATTGGTCAATTTGGCACTCTTAAAGTAAAAGGCTTTTGTAGTCTTTACAACATGTCTATTATACATTTGTATTTTAGATAATCTAGAAACATGTATTCAATTGCTTTACATTACATGTAAGTTAACGTAAAAAGGAAATTTCTAAGGAATCAGGGTCGGGTCTCTTACGGAGTCCGGTTTTCAATTAGATGTTGTCATGTGGTATGTGTTAGGTGATGTGCCAATCTGTGATTGAAAACCGAGCTCTGCAAGGAACTAGGGTCAGTTTCTATAGTCGGACCGTAACATAAAAATTAGATCAATAAATTTATTTAAACGAAGTCAAAGTATAACATATTGCTTTTCCATTAACATTTAACTTAGCAATCTAAAATAAACGTCCATTTTCAAGCTGAAATTAGAGGATTTTGGAAGATGCTTGAAAAAGAAAGTGGGTCAAGTTTTAAAAGTATGCTCAAGTTTTCGATTGGTGTAAACGTAACATTAAGTTAAGCTAGAAATTTTGAACAAAGAATTTAAGACGTTCATACATGTATAGTAGTAATTAATTAAGGAAAATTAAATGAAATGTACCTTTCCAAACCCATTAATTATTAGGTTTTAAGAAAGCAGTGGCCATGATTGAGTATTCAATCTCAAAACCAACAATTCAACGAAACAAATATTATATATGGTGGTATATATAAAGTATAATAATAAACAGTAAAAAAGTGATGGATTTGGTTAACAAACTCGAATTTCCAAGTTTAAATATTTAGTTCTACATTCTTCTAATTAATTTATGTTATCTTGATTTAATCTAGATAAGTTTGGTTTTTGGGGTATTTAATTGAACTTGTATGTCAGTATGCGCTTGACCATGAACATATGATCAAAATGGAGGAGAAAGAAGACGATGATTGTGAATAATGACAACAGTTATTTGTTCCTTCTCGTACATGTTGGAAAAAAAACTTCCCTTAAAAATAAAATGGCACAATAACTTTGAAGATAGATCCAACTAGAGAGAAAAAAATATCATATTATTGTAAAATAATTAGTACTAGATTTTCACTCGAGCGTTGCACGGGAAGAATACATATCAAATTATTTTAAAAAATAAATAATATAAAATTTTATAATTTCTTTTTGTATGGTGAAATTTTACAAAACTACATTATCCTATAAGGAATAATTATTTTTTAACATCAACTAAACAATAATGTAATTTTTTTCTTGTCATCTTAAGATAACTGTAGTTTACAATAAATTTTAACCCGACTGTTAACGTTAACGTAAATAAATATCATTTTATTTTTTTGCACTAATTAGATACATGGCACTATATGAAATAATTGATAATTGGGCGGTGTCGTGTATTTTAAAAATATTTCTTATTCGAAATCAATAAAGTCAAATAGCATGAAATTTATATATAAATTAATAATATATAAAAACAGTCATATATAAAATAGTTGTAATTATTAATATTCATTTATACAGGGAAAATTAAGAAAAAAATACAATTAAAATTTTCAATTAACTTAAATTAATGATATATATGTTTAATTTCTATTAATTATAAATTACAAATTTAAAAATATATTAGACGATTAGATAATCAAATTTATCTAAAATTTAAATAATTAAATGATAATAATTATTTATTAGTTATTAAATTTAATAATGAATCTTATTTCAAAATACATAACGGATAATGCAGAAGTGAATAAAAAATTTTAAAAAAATTGAAAAATCAAGAATACCACATAGATTACCATAATATGAAATAGAATGTCTAAAAATACCTAACTAACAGAGTTTCTAGTGGGAAAAATGCATTATAAAGGTTCTGCAGCTCCTTTCATTTAAGGTAACTATAGTTTATAATAAATTTTAGCCGAATTGTTATTATTAATGCAAATAAATATTATTTTATTTTTTTACACTAATTTAGATACATGACACAGTATGAAATAATTGCTAATTGAGCAGTATCGTGTACTCTGAAAATATTTCTTATTTGAAACCAATAAAGTCAGATAGCATGAAGATTACATAAATTAATAATATAAAAAACAGTCATATATAAAACAGTTGTAATTACTAATACTCATTTATACAGGGAAAATTAAGAAAAAAATATAATTATAATTTTCAATTGACTTAAACTAACGATATATATTTTTAATTTCTATTAGTTATTAACTACAAATTTAAAAATATGTTAGACAATTGGATATCAAATTTATTTAAAATTTAAACAATTAAATGATAATAATTATCTATTATTTATTAAATTTAATAGCGAATTTTATTTCAAAATAGATAATGGATAACGCAAAAGTGAATAAAAAATTTTAAAAAAATTGAAAAATCTAGAATACCACACGGATTACGGTAATATGAAACAAAATGTCAAAAAAAAAACCTTATTAATAGAGTTTCTGGTGGGAAAATGGGGTACAAAGGTGCTGCGGCTCATTTTATTTAATTAATATATAGATTGGAGCTTAATTCCAATAAAATGAACAATTTTCTAATTTTTATTTGGGTGGTTATATCTACACAGCTATATTTACTAGTTGCACCACATTTTTAGTTAAGATAATTATATTCCCACTACATTATTTATTTCTTGGTGGTTATATTAACACCTTGCTTTTTACTAATTATGCAACAACATAATTGCATTCAATTTCTTTATTTTTCAAAATTTTTACGTTATTAACTTATTTATGTCCTTTTCTTATTTTTAATCTTTTATTAATTGTGATATCATGTATCGTTTAATATTTTGATGTTAAAAATTTCGCTGTTAGAACTTTCTAAATTTTTTTAATAATACAAAAGTAATATCTTTATGAAGTAGAATTACATGTTTTGCTAGATTCAAAATACAAAAACAAAATGTTTTGAGGATATACTCATTATTAAGAATATGGGGTGATAATTAAACGAAGAACTTGAGTAAAAGTATGGCAAAAATAGTTAGGGATGTAAATATTATAAATAATAAACATTATGGTTCTTCACTCTAATAAAAATGTAGCGTAGATATCAAAATGTGTAGTTTATATATATTTTCCCTTATTTTGTACACCACAATAATTTTATTTTACTTAAAAATCCTTAAAGCAAATTACATTGATAACCTCATTATTATTATTATTATTAAGCTTAATTTTTTCCTTCTTTAATTTTCACCACATTCGTACCCCCCTCCTCGTTCTTCCTTCTCTCTCAATCTTCTTTCTCCCAATTCCTTTTTGGCATCTGCAATTCAGACTTGGGTCCCTTGCTCTTCACCTCTCCACCCCTGACCCAAATTTGATCCCTGTAATGATATCGGGATTCTCCCTTTTTAAAATTCCTTTTTCTTTAAAAAAAACTCAGCATAACCACTAATGTTGACATTTATTTTACTTCTATATCATTTAGAATCGAAGTTGATACATCACTTTTAAGGAAAAATTAATTTTTGACTTCATAATCTTCTATAAGAAAACAATTGAAATTTAAATGCTTAGAATCAATGGGTATTGTATTTATGTTCTCCGAGAAAAAATTGAATTGATGAAATAGTTGGGGAGGGTTCTTGAATATTGAATGTCTTTTTGGATTTAAGCATTATCTACTTCAATATTCAAGAATAATTTTACTACCCAATATATGCAAGATATAAAAATGGAGATGGTGAAAGCATCCATAAAAAATAATGAAAATTTTAAGGAAATTACACAAAAATAAAAGTCAAAATCAGTTGTTTGTGCTTGGATAATTTTCGTTTTATTGTTTTAATGAATGGGAGGTAAAAATTTTGGCACCTATAATTTAAGATTTGATTCGTTCCTATAATTGATGAAACAACATGATTGATTTGTGTATACTACAAATGGCATTATCTCATGGCACTTATGATGTGGCCATTTGAAAACGCAGGAAAATAGGATGGAATAATAATGGCATTATATTGTATTAAAAAGGTATGTCAAGAAAAAAAAAATGGTATGGCAAATAATACCAACATACATATACCATACTTGTATTGTACTTTATTATTGGATTACATCTCTCTCTTTCTAAATGTATTGTGTTGTGCATTGCAAAAGATTTTGTTTTTTGCATTTTTTTTTTGTGTGTGTTTTTTGCAATCACATTTCAGAAAGAATTTATAGTAATGAACATATTTAAGTAAGGAGGCATGTCCAACATCATTTAAAGTGTGGTGCTCTCCCAGATGTTGGATCTTACCCCACTAAACTCAACATGGTCCGTTAAACATAAAAAAAAAAAAAGTTTTCTAAAGACCTTTGAGGACATCATGAGATAGCTTCCTAATATTTTTATCAACGATTGTATTGCATTTAACGAATCTTAAAACGATTCTCTTTATAGGTATGGTAAGCACTCTATTCTTTTAGCTTCTCCCAAGCCATGAGATCAATAGCTCAAGTGCAAGAACCATTCACACACATGCCTTTTTCCCTCATTGATAATTTCTAAACGTAGATTATGCACTATTCATTTACCAAAAGCTTTTGTTGGTCGAAAGTTGAAATGCTTTATTATTAGAATGCACGCTTACATCTTTAGAAACTTCTTCTAAACAACGAGGCTTTCAAAGGTTGGTCACGCCTACATTAAGTTACTCCATTAACGAAACCTCATGAACGTGACTATAATTTGATAGCCTTTAATTAAATCGCGAATTATTCACTGTACTTTTAAAGTAAAACTTTCTATCAACATTTAAACGTCATATATGTATAAAATCAATCATGAAAGCTTAGACAATAATAGTTGAAACATGATTAGTGATCCCATTAGCAGATGATGATGAGTGCGAGTAATTGATAGACACAAAAGATACATATTATTTAGTATGATCTATTGCCCCCAACAAAAAGAAGAAGAAGACAAATAATCCACATTTTACACGGGTGGATTTTGAAAGGCAAAACTTGCAAGATAAAGTAGACACTTTAGCCAACATCATCTTTTTATTTTATCTTTTTGGTTTCTTGGAAGATGATGAAAGGGGCAGTCTCAATAATTCATTCCCAACCCCGGAAAGATCTTTAATGGATTTAATATTTTTTACCCTTACCTTTATTTTTTTTAATTGCTAAGTACATCACAGTCAGACCATGTCATTTGTTTTTAGACTATGAAAATGGATGAACACTACGGCCAGCATTGGAACAAGTCAAACTGATCGATAAGATCGTAATATTAAATGTTTTCTGTACACAAGTTAATATTTTATTTCTGCAATTTGTGCGTTTTTATTATTATTATTATCTGCTTATTTTTTTTCTACTTGTGCGGCTTTAAACTAAACTTTACTAGGTCTCAATTTGAATTGCCTAATACTCATCACGATTAAATTTGAGAAGGAGAGTATTGACTATAAAATGGATTGACTCTCTTGTTGAACTTAGGCATGGACAAGTCGAGGTGGCTCGTGAGTTGCTTCCCACGATTGTCTTTCTTTTTTTCTTTTATTCCCCCCCTCCGGCCCCCCAACGGGGAATTGTCGTTTCTTTCAAAGCTAAGGCTGTTCAATTTTTTCCCCGGTAATTAGCTTCTTCTTCTTCTTCCTTTCCCCTTCTTTTTTATTGAAATGACCTGACATGACCCATACCCGTCCAGGCTGAAGTAGCCTAGTTTGAGCCCATAATTTGAAATGGGCCGGGCTAAGGGCAACCCACACAAGCTCTTACAATTCTTCTAATTTTGTTTTCCTTTCAAAAGGGCAAAAAAAAAAAAAAAAAAAAAAGGAAAGAAAGAAAAAGCGCTATTAAGCACCATTGGTACTCGTCACCATATTATTAAATGATAGGTTCGATCACAAGTGAGTTATTTGTTTATACTTATCATTTAGTATCACATTAAGTGCCATATACATTTGTGCTGAACATTAATAGTGCTATACAACATTATTCCAAAAAATAAATAAATAAAAAAGAAAAAGAAAAAGAAAAAGAAAAAGAAAAATGAAATCTGCCTAATAGAATAGAGTAGTTCGTATTCAATAAAATATGCACATAGAAAAAGATTATATGCTATGGAGCAAAAGATTATCGCCCAATCCAACTGCTTTTACAATAAGTTTTTACAAGAAGTGGCTTTAGAAAAATAACAGGAGTCGAGTATAGGCTAGAATATCCCAACTTATTATTGTTTTCGCGAATGTTTTACATTTTCAATTTTTTATAAGGTAGAAAATCGAGAAGAAATTGTTGTCCCTTTTCCTACTTCGCTCAAACAGGAAAAAGAAAATGATAATCCTAATGAATAACCAAAAAAAAAAAAAAAAACAGATATGTATAATTGGAAATTACTATAACTCTATAAGGATTCTGTCAGTACTTTTTGGAACATTCTCAAATGACATGTTATTTCTGCAAAAGATGGTCTTTTTGCAGGTTCTCCATCCCATGATTTCTGTATCAGTTCAATTAGCCCTCCAAGTTGCTCATCAGCCTTAGGAGTTGCCGGCCTCAGTCCATTTTCTGCAACTTCCACGGCTATCTGTCCATTGACAAATCAACATGTGAAATATGATACCATGTATTGGACAGCACGGGACAACATTTTAAAAATGAAAAAGAAACTAAAATTTAATCGTCAGTCTAATTAATACTGCATACTAAACAAACAATACGATTACGTGTCCTCTATACCTTGGAAGGACTGTAATTGGTTTCAATGTACGGATACTCTCCTGTGATCAGTTCATTCAGGATGATTCCAAAACTGTATACATCACATTTTTCGTCGTAGGGCTCAAACCGGATCACCTCCGGAGCCATATAAACATATGTGCCTAAATAATGAAATTTTAAGTTAGTAGTTTTGATGCTGACTCTAAATTTATTGAGAATAAAGTTCAATTCATCCTTACCTGTTTCTCCAGTTAGTGCTTTTTCTTCGTTACTCAAGAATCGAGCATGGCCAAAATCTGCAATCTGAATGTGCAATGCGTCGTCCAAGAAAATGTTACTAGGTTTCAAGTCACGGTGAAGGATTTTAGGCTTGTGTTCATGAAGATATTGCATTGCTTGGGCAATTTCTAGGGCCTTTTGAAACCTTTCCTTCAATGGTGGCAGGGGAATGGCTCGTTCCTTCCTTCGACTGCCTGGACCGTGTAGCCAATCTTTAAGGTCTGTTAACAAAAACTCCGTCACAATCCAACAGTTTTCTGGCGGGTTGAGGCACGCGCCCACTAGTTGTAGGACAAAAGGATGTCGTTGTCTTGATAGAGTCTCGACTTCTTGTGCAAAGAAACTGACTCCATTTTCGTTTGATTGAAAGAAACTGGGGTACATGCACTTGACAGCAACATCAAGTCCTCTCCATCTTCCTCTGTATATGTCTGCAGTACTTCCTTGTGCAGCCAATCCGCGTAGTTCAATCTGTTTTCATAAATTGGTGACGATCAGACTTGAATCTCAGGTCTAAGCTGACTTTAATTTATGTAAGCTCTATGCATGTGAGAGTAATATAGTATGTGCGCAAAAGTAAAGTGACGGACCTCATTAGGCTCAATGTACCATCCATTTGTCTTGGCTTGATCTATGAGGGCTGCAAGTTCACTATGATGTTGTGCCGGAAATGGTGCTGGAGGGCTGACACTGGATCGAGTAATACTCGAGGAGACCAAGGGTTCTAGCCCTTTATCGTACTTGTTAAGTATTAGGTCTAAGAAACCATTTTCTTGTGCTACTTGAAGACATTGTCTTAGGTAACCTTGTGTTTTGTGTAGCTTCATTTTGTACATGAGCTTTAGCTCCTTGTCCTCTTGAAGTTCCTTCTCTATTTCTTCTATCTTCATCTAGAAGCCCAAAACATATCACATCATATCATTTCTCGTTACGATCGAAAAAGCCCTAGTACCGATCACTAGACCAAAAACAAAGGTACATGCATATTTTTTGTACTTGAGAGGATGACTTATCATTATCCTGTACTTTCTAGTCCACTATACATACCTGGTAATTAAGGTGATCGAGTCCCATCACAGGTGACCGTTCTTGTGGGCGGGAGGGCAGTGGGTTGGCAGGCCCCATGACAATGTAGTCGCTAAACCGCCTACAAAAGCCCCGAGACCGTGTGGCACCGGAGTTGCCCCTCCTTAACCTAGGCGTGGGAGTACTATCAACTGAAAATTGCCTGCTAGGACTAAATGGGATTATTTTCTTCTCTTGGGTTGTTCCATTGGCCTCCATGGCTGTGAATTTACCTAAAGAATATGTAAATTTTCAAGTTATCCAAAACAGGGCAGTGTATATAAGTAAGTTTTTAACAATGTATATATCCAATTTCAGGATTCAGATTTTGGAGGGTCATTAGGTGACAAACTGGGCGGATTTTCCAAATCATTTGAAAATTTTAAACCCTTCCCCGCTTACGTGAAAGTGAAGCACCTATAGTTCTTGTAACTAGGTAGTGACGAGAGTCCAACTTATAATTATCTTTTTACACACAGTTTTTATCATTTTCTATTTATTGTTTCTGGAGTAAATTTCACAAAAGGTCCTCAATCTTTGGAAAATATAGCAAATTAGTCCCTATCTGTTTTTTCAATGACTTAAGTCTCCAATTTTTCAAAAATACACATAGAACGTCCTTTTTGGATGGTTTCCATTCACTTTTTCATTATATCATAATAAAATGACTATTAGAATTTAACGGAAAGTTAGATGCAAATCATTAAAAATGATCTTTCATGTGATTTTTTAAAAGGTTAGAGACTTACGGGATTACAAAAATAAGTCAGGGATGAATTTGCTACATTTTGCAAATGTTGGGAACCTTTTGTGAAATTTACACTTGTTTCTGTTATTTATTTACTCATTGATATTTCCGGAGTTTCTTATCTCGGTTGAATCATTTGGCTGGCAATATAAGGGGAAAAATGTATACGATTCATTGGCAATATAATTGAAGTCCCATGAAACCGTTCATTAAACTTGAAAAGTAGTGACTTCTTGTTCATTAATAATAATGCCTTAAACAACACCCTAATTGCGGTAAAAATTGTAAAATAAAGTGTTTAGCTTAGGGACTAATGTGACTAACGGACGGTGTTACCAATGATTTTGAGGGCGGTTGATGTGGAAATGCGTGACAAGAATTGCAGGGTATGTATTTGGGGAAAAATTGGGCTGAGATCTCAACGTAAATCGTTACTCCAATTTCGTACTTAGATTGGAAATTTTTTTTTTCTCAATTTGAGTGCCACTGTGACATCTAATTACTAGGAGGGTGAATGTATACACCTAATGTGGAATCATGTGGCGTGTATATATATATATATATCCACTGGATTATGGGTGCCGTACAACGACACACACAATGAGTGTTAGAAAACTTTTATAGACAAATAGTCGATTGATGACCCACTAATATTTCAGTCTCGGTTTTGTCAGACCAAAAAATTTTATTATCTGTATTTTTAGAGTTGCAATTCTGTAAATAAATTCATCAAAGATTAGTAATATTATTAATTACTGCTACCATTTTTAATAGCTTTCCCAATGTTGGGGGAAAACAAAACCAAGTAGTGTTCATATTTGAGGGGGAGAAAACCCATTTGAGGCAAATTTGGTCCCAAATTTAAAGAATCCCCCTCCAATTGTTTGTCCCACAAATGTTATACAAAGTAATAATATTTTACCACGTGTTTAATTTTAATTTTATAACCAAACAATTATTAAATAAGAAGTGAAAATTTTGAATTTTGTGACAAATGATAAATTAAATATGAGCAAAATTTATTGTCTATGTATAACAAAATAAATGAGATTTCAATTTATATTTTCACGTACATGTATAATTCTAAAGTCATTTAAAAAATATAAACGGTGACATTAAATCTACAACGGTCGCCAACGTCTTCACATAAATAGTAGGCACAAGTTATGCTTATTATAATACATGGTAGGATTAAATTCATATGATAAACCCAAAAAACCAAAAACATATACCCTTATTTCCCCTTCAAGTTTTCCCCGTCTGCATTATTTACAAATGAGTTTTTTACCCAGATTTTTTCCATTTGAGTTTTTCCCCTTGGCTTTTTTAGCCACAACATTGGGAATCCTCTAAATGACATTAAATGCGAAATTCAGTTAAAGTACCTACACACGATTTGATTTATCATTTAACAAAATTCTTAAAAATTTATGAATTATTGGACCAATCCTGGAAATTACTAAATCGAACTTTATTTTTCTGTAAATAAGTGACTTGATTCTTTTTGAAAGGAATAATATCGTGAATTCGTGATAGGTTCTATATACTATTTTAGAAGGTATACCAAATGACATGCCAATGATGGTTTTATAAAGCACCAATCTTGATTGGTTAATAAGTAACAAGTATAATATTTTTACTGAACCAGAAGTGATTATAATAATATGGCTTGGAAGAAGATTCAAATTTTGAATGCCTAAAGAGAATAGGATTCTTCCCCGGCCGCTTCACCAACCATAGAGAAGCTAACAAGAATGATCCTAATCACCTTCTAATCAATGCCTAAGCCCCCTGTTAATTGAGCTAATTAATATCAAATTAGAAAGCATCTTTACAAACTCTTGTTCAACCCGATAAATTATGTTAGAAGCATCCATATGCCCCTATACTTGGATTAGTTACAAATCCACCATCTAGACATATTAAAGCAATATAATAATTAATTAATTAGTAGTGTTGTTTTCTTTTCTTTTTATGTGTCTAATCATTTGATCATGTTAGGATGTTGACAATAAAGATTCCAAGTGGTATACCCCTTCACCATGCTCGACACTCAGGCCGGTCTAAACAAGAATATCATCTCAAACCTTTTTACGTTACACGGCAGTTCAAATGTCCAATAAGGAGATGTCACTATAAATGAATGATCAATCTCTATAGAGGTGGCCTAATCTCATTAAGTAGAGTTATGTCTCAAAACATAAATTATGATACATGTCTGAATCTGTCAAACTGTGAGCAGTGTAAGAACTGCTATTTTCATCATCCTAATAGGAACCCATCCCCTCTAAGCTCTAGCCTTTTGAGACCAGTTCCAACCTTTTCGCATGCTGAATTCTACAAAACCACTCATAGCAGTTCATTGATATCTTCTTTATATTCATTTTATCTCACACAAAATTGTAAGCCTAGGAAAATGTTACATGCTAAGGGCCAGTTCTGTTTATTTTTTTAATTCATTTTAAGTCTTGTTTTTTAAGAGTAAATATTAAGTAAAAGAAAGATTTCATTTCCTTTATTTTGAGCATTTTCAAAATTTTAAATTGAAAACTCAAAAGGACAAAATGTCATTTCCCTTGTTTTGTGCTTTTTAGCTTAAAATTTTAAAAATACTCAAAACAAGGAAAATGAAATACTTCTTTTACTTAATATTTACTGTTAAAAGACAACATTTAAAATAAATTCAAAAAATATAAACAGAACAGGTTGTGAAGAAAAATTTATTTTTAATACTACTTAATATGGGTTCGTCGCATTCATTATGTATAAATTATTTTGATACATAAACATTTCATAACTAATTGAACAATAAAAAACTACTTCATTGTGTTGTCAAACCAAGTCGAACTACTATCACAACTATCAATCTACTTTAACATACCTGTGCTAGCACTAGTCCTTTCTTAGGTTAACTTTTATCATTTCACTCTTGTAATATTCAATGGCATTTAACAGATATTTAGCCATCAAAATATGCATATGGACAAAAATATTCAAGTAGTATCGGTCATTTACGGTAAGCTGAGTACGACCAAACAATAAGTTCCGGTATTTTCTGATGTCCTAATATGAAATGAACCATGCAAACTCGAAAATGCTCGAGAATACTTATGTCTAAAATTTTTTCGATAATTCGAATAATCTAATCTATTTTTCATTTTGCAAACTCCCAAAAATATATTTCACTATTCCTACATGGATCAGAAATTTATTAGCAGTAACTGTTACTGGTCCCCATGATTGTATTGGCCTAGCATAATAATATCTAAACAGTAAATAATGTAAATACTTTGGATTGACTAAACAGTATAAATTCTAAAATTCAAATGAATGTTCCCAACCTTAGGGACCAAAGTTGATTCATGAAAATAAATGTTATCCCTTCATTTTGTATGATTACCTGTCATTTTCTCAATAGTTATACAATTGTCTGAGAAAAATTGTTGGAAGACTATGTTTTCAGGAGGAATGATCACCTGCACACATGACAATATTTTATTCGTAGTTATCATTTTTTAAATTATTCATTGTGAGTAATTGATCAAAATTCTTTTAAAATATTCCGAAATTTTGGGACGTTGGGCTTCATTTGAATATATTTGTTTTTCATTTAACTTGCATTTGAAATTAACCATGCATAAAAGAGTGTGTGCACATACAAAGTTATAGAAAAAGGATCAGTAAATTTTGCAAAAATGGCAAGAATGTAAAAATTCCGGATCTCCCAAATAATCACTTTTGAAAACTTTTATGAAAGCCAGTTTTATTAATTAAAATCTACATTATTTTTAGTAAATTGCAACCAAGCTCTAACCTTCTTCGTAGTCGATATATCCCCACCCAACCCCCAATTCCGACCACTGAAACTTTCATAAGCCATATCATCATTTCCGACCCCAATAGTTAGGCAGATTGTCACAATACCAAGTAGTGGCTATGAAGGAGCACCTTCAATATGCAACGACACTTCTAATCTCCACCCCACTTGAAATTAGAGTTTCCGAGATCTTTGTCATAATTGTAATGGGTGATCCTACAAATGGTGGAAATTGCAAGCTTGGATGACGGAGAATGATAAAAAAATCATTTTACTCCCAATTCAATAAATTATTACACCAGTTGTTAAAATTATTATTTTTACAACTTACATTATATGAACATTACTTATAACGTCTTTAAAGAAATTATATTGAGAACTCGTCATTCAATAATTCGTAGTCTCAATACTTAGCGAGCTGATTGTTAACCAATTGATAATTTTGTTTCAAAATGCTTGCTGGTTTAAATCTAATTTTGTTCAACATCATAAAAGCAAACTAACATGTTACCCTTGGCAAAGTTGTCTAACAGTGCACATCCATCGTGGAAAAAGCATTTGCAACAAACACAAACCTACTTCAAACAAAGACCACTTTTGTTTGACTCCTAGGGATTTGTGAACACAAATTTTGATTCTTCCTTTGAAGCCAATTGTCTCAAAGCATGATTTGCAGCTTCATAAAATCAAAGGAAAAAAAAGCAAAAGATTTCAACTTTCCCTATTCCCATGGAAGAACATCTTCCTTTATTTTACTTCTCATTTCTGTCAAGTATCTTCATTTTCCCTCTCTTACCCTACCCTTTTTCATTTTGAGTTGTGTTATTTATCTCAATTTGAGATTGCTTTTCGATCTATTTTTATATTAGAAAAATTTAGAAGATTATAAATATTTATAAATACATAAAAACATTGACCTATTCAATATATCAAATTAAAAAAGGTCAATTAAACTAGAGATGAGTCCCTAGTCTAGATGAAAATATCATTCTTTCCTTTTTCTTTGATTCCTCAAAATTTGTCACTCTCTTTGTTAGAACCTGGGATCAACCCCATCACTTCCTTTTCAGTCATTGTCTCTAGTTATTTACTCTTTCTACTTTCAAAAATTCCTGAAGATTTTGCATACAAGAAAATATTCGAACCTATCAAATAGTACAATAAAGGACATTTCATTGTAACAAACAGTTTTATGATAGATAACGTTAAAACTTCTTTTTTTCTCATTTGAGTACCAACAAACAGTTTTATGATAGATAACGTTAAAACTTCTTTTTTTCTCGTTTGAGTACCATTAGTTGGGCCTAAATTACAAAGTTAAGAGCAGAAGAAAAGAAAGCATAAACCGTTATCAAGAAATAACAAATTAATACAAAAGTCAGAGTTTTCGAATCAAGCTACTAGCAATAGCATGATTTGGATCAAAATGAGTAGTTTCATAAACTGGTAGTTCCTCAGAGAATTTCTTGTTTCCAAACAATGCCAAGTGATCAAGCTCAAATAATTCGGAGCTCGAATCACTTGCTGCATCATCGAGATCTTCTTCATCATCATCAAAGTCTTGAACTTTACAGCGACTACTTCTGAACATGGAGAAATCATCCTTCCTTTGATTGTGATAGGCCTTGGAGAAATCCCGGGTCGAATCTTGAATTCTTCGTTCTCTTGTAGTAAATTTTGAGTCTGGAAGAAAAGTGGGAGGCAATGGGGGCCTTCCAAATTTATCAGAAACTTCACTTTTTTTAACAGATTTGTAGCCATGAGGTGGAGGATTTGAACGTTCATCAGCAATGGTATTAACTGTACTAAATGTGACCGTCCTTTTGTTGCCAACTCCAGTCTTCTCCGTTGATCTGGAGGAATTGTTGATCAAACATGATCTTGAAAATGATGAAGCAGATGAACACGTTGATGAATATGAAGAACCCTGCTGAGATTTTGATTTGCTCTCCATATTTGAATCTTCAAATACTCCACTTGGGGTACACTTTTTGTTCTTCTTCGAATTCGCGAAAAGGGAGTTGATGAAATTTGTGAGGCGGGCTCCTGGAGAAATAGGCTGCTTAATCTTGTTCAAATTGGCATAAATTTTCATAGCCCTCGATTTTGATTTGATCAAATTGTCATCCGCTTTATCGTCCTGCTTATTTTTGTAAAGAAAATCCTCATTTTTGCTGTGAAGCAAGTGATCTTCGCGCATCTCCTCCCATTTGTTCTCACGGGCTTAAGCTTTGGTGTAGAGAAACAGGATGTTCTCGACTTTGTGGAATTGGAAACCCCAAAAAACTCAGAATCAGACGAAGAAAGCGCACCAGAACTGTCTGAAGAACTCGAATTTGAACTGAAAAACATCAAATCAAGATCCTGTAACCAAATGTTCTCCAACTCCGCCCTTCTTCGAGCAATAATTTTATCATTAATCTCCTTCTCTCTCCTCAGATTTGCCATTTCTTCATCTTCTCTGCTACCAGATTTTGCCCTGCCGCCGCCATGCTTCTTCGTGGGCTTCTCTTTGTATACCTTGGAATCCTCTGATTTTTGGTCATTTCCATCAATGGAATTGAGGATTTCGATCTAGAAGGGTAGACGAAAATGATGGCTTCCTGGGATTTTTCCTCGGTTTATCTTCTCTCAGTGGTTTCTCCCAGCTATACATTTCTGCTAAGAATTAGCGTAACAACTTTTTGATGAAAAGCTTCAGTGAGAAAACAGACTATGAGCAAGAAAAACTAGATCGTTTTCTTGGTGAAAGACGGAGTAGATTGAGGAGAAAAGAATATGAGGCGGAGACAGAGGCTCTATAAAGGGCCTCATTTTAGCGTGGCTGGTGCTCCATTTTTCAAAAATTTTATAAAACAAATTATGATTTAATGATTTCTATAACTAAGTCGAGACGGGTCAGTGACATTTTCTTTTAGTAAAGGGCGTCGGGAACTCAACAATCTAAATAGATGTTAAATTCTTTTCATCAGCTCTCGTGTTCTAATGTGTTACAATTCACGTCCAATAATCTTTTTATCAATTAATTCGAGTTCTGAAATTAAACGGGACAATTGACCTAACACACATTTTACTATTAATAATACTCTTTAACTTTTCTAATGGATTTGAATGAATTAATATTCCAAAGTGCATGCAATTTAGTGGGAGGCAATTACAGGATCAGTTCTTGTAATTGAATCAATAATTTATTATTATTATTGCATCCTGATTGAATCAATAATTAATCAAGCTAGCATTCTCTAAAATTAATAGAAAATAAAAATAAAAAGTGGAATGTTAGATGTGAACAGGTGAATTGCATTTAGCTGAATTATTTGAATATTGTACTCAGCTGAATTGCTTATTATTGAGAGTGGTTAGAATAGAATATTTTTGATAAAATAATTAAGATATAGGTGGCAAATAGGACTATAATTTATTCTTCTTTCAAAAAAAAAAAAAAAAGACTATAATTTATTCTAAATAAATAATTTTCCTGGTTTATTTATTAATTTAATCATGTCAACCCTGTTCAATATTGCTTTGTGATCTTCCATATATTAAAATTCATAGCCTCCTTAGGATTTAAGAAATACACCGTTTTTGCAGAATATGCTCTATAAGATGAATTGAATAATCCCTTCAAAAAAAAAAAAAAATCAGATAAGAAAAAGTATATTACAACTTTCATAATATTGCTAATTTATTTATATTGATATTATCTACAGGTCATCGTTCCAAACCATAATTACGAATATAAATATTGTTTCTCATTTTTAGCTATGAACTCATCCGACATTTCATGTTTAATTTTTACTTCTAATCAAGAAATGAATGCAAAATGATTTTTATTATGTGTTGGTAAATCAAGTGGGAAGAATCTTTGATTATTATTATCTTCTAAAAATAAAATAGGGGTTGATGGCCTAAATTACTTATTGTAATTAAGTCGTAAATTTAGATAATAAATTTAATTATTGGCACGCGTTGAATAATTTTGCCCCAATTTATGGTTGCAGCACATGCATAGGCTTAATTTAATCAAATTTACTTTGTATTCTATATGCAATTTGTCATCACCAAATGGAAATGGAATAACGTGTGGCGAACTTCGGGTTTCTTTGTAGCAAGTTAACTGCTCGACTTTTTTGGAGGGTGCTGTTTGTTTGCATCAATTAGTTAGTACTTCGTGATTCGCCGAAAAGTTTGTTGATTGTACCAAATTGTTGTTGATGTGATAATACACATATGTGCCAAGACTTCTATGATCTGATGATATCTTAGTTAGGCTCTTAAACCTTTAGTCAATGGTTCAATTCCCCTCTCATACAATCTTCTCTGTATCAAAAAAAAAAAAAAAGAAAAAAAGATAATACACATATGTTTTTTCAGAATTCTTTGCTTATATATATATATATACTTCGAAAAATTCAGGTTTCAATTTTCCCTCATTTTTTACTGTTTTCAAGACAAAATTCTGGTTTTGTGATAATCTCACTTCATTTAAAATTGTTTTATTTTTTTAAATAAATGGGGGTGTGATTTATTTAATGATTTATTTAATAATTTACTTTTTTAATCATTTTTAATTGCTTTTGCGGTCTACTAGAGTCTTATCTTATTAGTTTACTATTAGTTATTCCACTCGTGTGTTGTATGAGATAATAACACCAGATAATATAAATAATTCAAGAGGATTAAACATGATTGTACAAAAAAATTTTTAAGTTATAATTTGATCATTAATGTGTGTGTGAAAGAAACAATATAGATGCTACCTGTAATACGATATATTTCATTAATGAAGATAAAAAAAGTCCACAAAAAAAAAAAAAACTAAGGAAAACATTGAAAATTTTTTTTAGAGTTTGTATTAGGCTACACGGGTGAATTTTTGAAGTTTGTTTTAGGCTGTCATTGTGTAATGTACGAGAAAATATATTACATCTGATAAACACCATTTTTGAAGGATAATATATGTATTACACTATTTATAGTAGAATTTATTGTTTGGCTATTTTTAATATAAATCATAACTTTCAGATCTTTTCAATTTATAACTTTCAAAATATCTATATAAAATTATCTATAAATAAACACTAACTTTTCCTACAAAATACACGTGTAGTCGATTGCCACTTTTATTTTTTCTTTTCATTTTTTAGCTTTTCTAATACGTATTAATAATATCTAATTTTTCTTAGGGTTAATTACACCTAGCGTCCATAACCTTTCAAGTTTATTGAGATTACGTCCCAACCTTTAATTTTAGCTGTGGGGCACCTAACTTTTCAAAAGTGTTACACCTAAAGTCCCTTTAACGATTTCTATCCATTATAGCAGAACTTTGCTGCCATTTTCGGCAGCTATTAGGGGCGTCCAGTGGTTGTTGGAAATGGCAGCAAAGTGCTACCAGTCATTTCTGGCAGTACAAGGGGAGACCCTCCTTCCCTCTTTTTTTTTTTCAAAAATATTAAAATATTCAATTTTTAATATTTTATGATAATACCCCTGGCTTTAACGGTGGAAATGGATGAAAATCGTTAGAGGGACCTCAGATGTAACACTTTTGAAAGGTTAAGGGCCTCCACAACTAAAATTAAAGGTTGGAGACGTTAGGTGTAATTAACCATTTTTCTTAAGGGTTAATTTCACAAATCGTCCCCAACCTTTGGGTTAAGAATCGGTTTCGTCCTCAACCTTTTTTAAGACACACCACAGCCTCCAACCTTTAAAAAATGCACACAAATCGTCCATATTGTACTATTCAGCCAAATTTTTTTGAAAAAAACGATTATACCCCTCATAAACATTTTAAATATTTTTTAAAAATGGTTAAAAATAATAAAAAACTAAAAAAACCCACCCCACGTTCATTCCGGCAGCCAAAAAGGGGGGGTGAATCCCCCCCATTTTGCTGCCAGAATGCTG
>CAVNYN010225633.1:469-18239 GCA_963692815.1 Nyctanthes arbor-tristis | reverse complement strand
AGGGTTGAAGGTATCAATTGGGTCAGTGACCTAAGAACCGAACATGGTGAGTGGGATGGAGAGTTTGATCAACACCAAATTTTGGCGATTCCAGTAGATGAATGTTCTCATGATGATTGTTTGATTTGGAATTTCACAAAGAATGGGGACTTCTCAGTAAAAAGTGGATATCATTATAAGTTTGACAGGGAGAGGAAATGGGACTAAAGGGTGGAGTGCAACTACAGAGAAGGAGTGGCAGAAACTTGGTAGTTGAACATTCCTCCGAGAACAAAACATTTTCTTTGGTGGTTGATGAAGGGTGCCATGCCGACAAACTTCAATATGACACGAAGAGGAATTGGAGCAACGCTGCACTTTCCGCGATGCAAAGCATATGAGTCAGATTTACATGCTTTCGTGCAATGCGCCTGGTCCGAGAGCTTGTGGAAAGGAATTGGCTGCTGGGACTTCATCAAGGAAGCAATCCCGTTCGGTGAAGGGGTGGTCTTTGGGGATTTTATTTGGGATGTAAAGTAACGTGTCCCAGCAGGAACTTTTGAATTGATTTGCATGGATGTGTGGGTGATTTGGAGGAGTCGAAACCTATGCCTTCATGAAGAGAGAAACACCGATGTGAAGTATGTTATTGACTTTGTTACAATCCAGCTGAGCTCGTACCAACAGCTCAAGGAACATGGGACTCGGGTGGAGAAGGAAATAGGACAGTACCGGCAAACTGTGTGGGAGAACTCAGCCGCAAGTGGAGTTGGCCTGATTTTAGCTACAGATACGACTATCCAGACTGAAGATGGTTGGATGGGGCTCGGAAAGATCATTAGAGATGAGGCAGGAGTGTACTTGGGAGCTTTTGCACGTCGAAAAAGAGGGGTCTCCAAGTCGACGACGGCAAAAGCTTGGGCAATAAAGTTTGGGCAGATGTTTGCACGAGATAATCATTTGAAGATCAATCGAGTGGAGACGGATCCTCTTAATGTAGTACAGCACCTGCTTAAGGAGGAGCCATTCGCCCAGTTACGCCAGTTATGAGAGAAGTCCGTAATTTACTTGTTGGCAGTGATTGTGGTTCGTGTTGTTACGTTCCTAGAGATAGAAATGCTATAGCTCACAACCTCGCTGCATATGCTTCGACTTCTGTTATTGATTCATTCTGGACTTTTTCTTTGCCCATCTTTATCTCGCAATGGATAAGGAGGGAATCTGTTTCATGAATGAATGAAATTAAATTTCCCTTAAAAAAAAAACAAGACATAAAAATGCCTCCATAGAATTATTCTAAGTAAATACCTCTACCAGTCAAGTATCACTTGTGAAGTGGATGCCTAGAAACCTTTCTAAAGATGGTGTTAAAAAGGGGGAAAAGTCTCTACTTGAGTCAAGGAGAAATAAACAATTGTGCTTATCATCTACCAGTTCGGCTATGAAAACAAATCGGGCTCCAACTTTATCATCTACAGCTTGTATTACTTTGAAACAATTGTTCATATAGCATAGACGCAATTGCATGATTTTTCCAAAGTGACTGGTCCACGGTAGGACTTCTAAACCCGTTTCAGGCCCCAGGCATGTCCCTGAATCTTTGTGGGGCCGCCTAGCTAGCCCCGATCAACGGTGGATCATCAATTCCTTGGGGCAGCCACCGTAAAATAGATAGTACCCAATCACTTCTCCCTTTTCATTGTGGACCCCGCATTGTTTGCTGTGCCGATCTTCAACTACTCTGATTTTGGGAGAAACGAAGAAGGAAACTGTTGATAAGATAACCGACCTAGTAGATCGGTTATATATCTCTACCGCACTTAAAGGTACTGAACTAAACAAATTAGTGGAGGCAAGCGATTCTTATCACGCACGTGGATGGTAACCATATACACGTGGACGCCGCCCACCACTTGGACTGGACACGTGGAACACATGCCCCGAAATACTCCACTTAACCATTTTTCTATAAATACTCTCCACCATATTGGTTAAGGGGTTGGAAGATTTTTACTTTTAACTTATTATTTTACTTAGACTAAGACCTTGAAATACATATCTTGTGATCAAAGAAAAGGGAAATAAAAAACAACAATCAAGGATTACTTGATTGTTGAGGACGGTATCTTGTGTTCCACGTGTATCTGGATGGTAACCAGATACACGTGGACGCTGCCCACCACTTGGACTGGACACGTGGAACACATGCCCCGAAATACTCCACTTAACCATTTTTCTATAAATACTCTCCACCATGTTGGTTAAGGGGTTGGAAGATTTTTACTTTTAACTTATTATTTTACTTAGACTAGGACCTTGAACTACATATCTTGTGATCAAAGAAAAGGGAAATAAAAAACAACAATCAAGGATTACTTGATTGTTGAGGACGTTTTAGTTTCAACATAAATCGTTGTCAACAGAAACCATGGCAGAAAATGAAACCCAGGGGCCATCTTGTAATTTCATGTTTTCTCAAGCCCCATTTTTGGAATTCCAACATCTTCTCTTCCGATAAATACTATCAGTGTCGGCCCTGTGCCTGGGTGAACTGATTGAACATATCTGTTTCTATTTTTCTGAACTTCTCCTGTACGGAATAGAAGAAATCAACTCGAGCTAAATAAAAACCTTTTAATAAGTGGTATCATCTCTTGAAAGATTTTTGGGTCATAGATTCTTGAAATCAAGGCACGAGGTATGTTCTTGAATCTACTTCGTCATGAATTATTAATGAAGGATGGGCTGTCGTCTTTCTCCTTTTTAATTATCTTTTTAACCCCAAACATTAGTTTCTGTGTCAAATGTGCTTCTGATTTTTTGCTAGTATATGATCAACTCGAATTATGCTTTTTGTATGTGAATTGACTCTCAGTTGAAAAATGGAAGTAAACGTATATGGCGTTTGGAGAAGATGAACTGGGAGTTGGAACACTTTCTAGAATAGAATACACTACTACTACTTTCAGTTGGTTGGATTATGTTTATGTGATCTTTAATGCTAATAGTTTCCATTTTTTACGCGGGGCTGCCGGGCTGACTTTTTGGATTTATATTGTACAGGCAATCCCTTTTGGCCAGTCCTGTGTTCTATTCCTATACTCTTAGGTATTGGATTCTTCGTGTTGGTTCATTTGATCATGATAATAGTTATTGTAGAGAAGCACCTTTTGTTTTAAAAGCCGCCTAATAAGACAACATGTTGAGGATAAATATATCCATACTAAGCTTTGATGGAAGGCAAAAGTAGAATTAGATGTGAGAAGACACAACGATTTGCTTGGATACCAAAATGCATCACTAGACTTGCCCAGTCTTTGGAAGTAATATCAAAAACCTTACCACTTTTAGGGATCATATATGGATTTTTCTTTTTATTTATTTTGGGTGCGGGAATCTGCAAATGGAAAGTCATTTTTCAAGGATAATGGCAAAGCCTGCTCTTTGAATGCTTATGTTGAAGCTGGTGATAAATAATATAATCTCATTCTTCTTGTTTTGTTCCTGCAGCAAACGCTCTTAATATGGTCTCAAAAGCAGTTGAGAATTTGATAGAGGCTTCATCAGGTGCGCATTTTTCTGGATTTCACTTAGGTGCCGAACCAGGTCTTTCACAAGGGGAAGAAACATATACCTCAAGAAATGGAAATATCAAGCAACCCTTCATAATTGGCAAGTACTGTGATATTAAGAGTCCTCTTTCCTGTGAATAGGAAAGACACAACAAACTTACCTTTGTTTATGTCTTATCTTTAGTTTACTTATGTTTATGTTTCTTATCTTTGTTTAATCGTTCCTCATGAATTTGTTTCTGTATTTGTGTTATAAGTTTGTTTTTTGTGTGAGTCAGTTAGTCCTCTGTTTGTGTCTAAGTGTCTAATAATATTGTAAAATTTAAAAATTAAAAAATATAAAATCTGGATTCCTCCTTGCTTAGGATCCATATTGTCCCTCTCTCCTTCTCCTCTTTTGTTCACTTCTTGTCATACTTCGTTTGTATCTTGTCCTGGGTGTCTATGGTATCAGAGCCAGCGTAGTAGGGGAAGGAACATTAGGTTGTTGGCAAGAAAGATGATATGGATCCCTATCATCCCTAAAACATGTCTCCTTACACACCTTTACACACTAACACATCGCTTCACACCCTAACACATTGCTTCACGCACCTCTACACACACTCTCTACAACCATTTCTCTCTAACTTTTCTCTAGATCCATTTTATCTCTCTGAACCTTTCATCTTTCTCTCACAACTTCACTTCTTAAATACACCACTTATGTAATATAAACCTTTCATAATAAGAGTCAAGTTTGTGTCAAATCTTGTTCAAGTGTTGTTCGAGTCTTCTGTGCGTTTGTATCAAGTGTTGTTCTTCAAGTTTGTACTACCATTTGGATCAAATGTTATCGTCAAGTTGTAAGTGTTTATGTTTTAATATAGTTTAAGTGTGTTTATTGTGAATAGTGGTTTGTAGTTTGTTCTTTGTTTGTGTTTATTGTATACATTAGTTTGTCTTATGTTCTTTTGTGTGTGTTACTAACCCAACAGAATCTAAAATGAACATAACCTGGTTACCGTAGCTATTACAACCCAGAAGCTACTCATTTGAGTAGTACTTAACGGTAACCACAGAAACTAGCCCGGTCATCTAAGATCTAACATAAATTCAGAGCGAGGCTACTTTTTGAGTAGTAACAGTGACCTTAATCTGTGCTAGCTTCTAACTTTTGCATGTGTATGTCTTAGGAGGCCATTTGGCCACAACAATTAGTTGGCTAAGTCCCAAAGAGATTTTCCTTTTAGGAGACCACTTGGTCATAGCTTTTTAGGGCGTTTTGGCCATAGAGATTTTTCTTTTCTTTTGTGTTTTTTGTGTGTGTGTTCTTAGGATGGCCACTTGGCCACAGCAATTAGTCGGCTGAGAGCCGAAGAGATTTTCTTTTTAGGAGGTCACTTAACCACAGCTCCTTAGGGCCACTTGGCCACAGTGATTTTCTTTTCTTTTGCTAACATACTAACATTGTGTGTTCGTGTGTTTGTATCAAGTGTTCGTGTTCAAGTTTGTACTACCGTTTGTATCAAGTGTTATCGTCAAGTTGTAAGTGTTTATATTTTAATAAAGTTTAAGTGTGTTTATTGTAAATAGTAATTTGTAGTTTGTTCTTTGTTTGGTGTTTATTGTATATATATTAGTTTGTTGTTTTATGTTCTTTTGTGTGTGTTACTAACCCCAACAGAACCTAATATTAACATAACCCAGTTACCGTAGCTAATATAACCCATAAGCTACTCATTTGAGTAGTACTTAACAGTAACCACAGAAACCACCCAGATCACCTAAGATCTACCATAAATTCAGAGTGAGACTACTCTTTCAGTAGTAACGGTGACCTTAGTCTATGCTAACTTCTAACTTTTGTGTGTGTATGTGTCTTAGGAGGCCATTTGGCCACAGTAATTAGTTGGCTAAGAGCTAATAGATTTTCTTTTTAGGAGACCATTTGGTCACAGCTTCCTAGGGCCTTTGGCCACAGAGATTTTCCTTTTCTTGTATGTTTTGTGCGCTTGTATGCTCTTAGGACGGCCACTTGGCCACAGCAATTAGTCGGCTGAGAGCCGAAAAGATTTTCTTTTTAAGACGCTCTTCCGATCTCCTTAGGGCCACTTGGCCACAAAGATTTTCTTTCTTTACTAACATACTAACATTGTGTATTCTTTTGTTTGTATCAAGTGTTCGTGTTCAAGTTTGTACTACCGATTGTATCAAGTCTTATCGTCAAGTTGTAAGTGTTTATGTTTTAATAAAGTTTTAAGTGTGTGTATTGTAAATAGAGTTTGTAGTTTGTTCTTTGTTTGTGTTTATTGTGCATATTAGTTTGTTGTTTTATGTTCTTTTGTGTGTGTTACTAAACGCAACATAACCTAATATTAACATAACCCGGTTACCGTAGCTAATACAACCAGAAGCTACTCATTTGAGTACCCGGTTACCGTAGCTAATACAACCTAGAAGCTACTCATTTGAGTAGTACTTAATGGTGACCACAGAAACTACCCAGGTCACCTCTGATCTAACAAAATTCAGAGTGAGGCTACTCTTTGAGTTGTAATGGTGACCTTAATCTACGCTAACTTCTGACTTTTGTGGGTGTATGTGTCTTAGGAGGCCGGCCATTTGGCCACAACAATTAGTTAGCTAAGAGTTGTTGTGGCTAAGAGCCAAATAGATTTTATTTTTGCGAGACCACTTGGTCACAGCTTCGTAAGACCTTTTGGCCGCGGAGATTTTCCTTTTCTTGTGTGTTTTCTGTGCTTGTGTGTTCGTAGGACGGCACTTGGCCACTGCAATTAGTCGGTTGAGAGCCGCCACTTGACCACAGCTCCTTAGGGCCACTTGGCCAAGAGATTTTCTTTCTTTACTAACACACTAACAGTGTGTGTTTGTGTGTTGTGTTCTTGTTTGCGTGTGTGTGTTTATGCACTTTTATAATTGTAAATATAAAACTTTAGTACTTGATAAGATGCATAGTAATATTAAATACATGAATTGTAGCTTATGTTTATTATTTTGCAAAATTATAAATTGTTAACAAAGTTTCTTAAAAATAATCTCTCTCATTTCAAAAGATTTATGAAAA
The DNA here is from genome assembly GCA_963692815.1 of Nyctanthes arbor-tristis. Classification (NCBI taxonomy): domain Eukaryota; kingdom Viridiplantae; phylum Streptophyta; class Magnoliopsida; order Lamiales; family Oleaceae; genus Nyctanthes; species Nyctanthes arbor-tristis. The sequence continues at coordinate 11,621 of CAVNYN010225633.1, read as the reverse complement.
GATTTCAAAAGAAAAGGAAATATGCTAATACTCTCCCTCTGGATTTTATTCAAAAACTGGGGAGGAGAGGTATGGACAAAGAGATAATTTTCAAAGGAAATTCTTCAAGATCATTTTCGGAAAGAAATCTAAGTTGCGCTTGTCATGATTGTATGCTTGGGTGCTCTAAAGTTAACATGGATTACATGTATCAAAAGCTGACTCTAATATAACATCTTGGCAAGTCTGACTCTTCTTGAAGGATGATATTTTGGGTAATCATGTGATGACTTCTGATTATCCTCTAATATGCCCTTTTATTGCTAATGAATGGGATATACTGAGAAGAGTATGGATATTATCTAGAAATCGGAAAAAGGTAAGTTTGTTGTCTCTAGCTATAGTATAGGAGATATTGTCTTAAGAAATTTTCATTGTTAGGTGAAAACACAAAGAAAATAAAAATACTACAATGCTTTTCCCTTAATAAAGTTCTTTTCCATCTTGGAATTACTAACAGAGGATTCATTCGCAGGCATATAGCAACGGTCTTCCAGAAATAAGCACAAAATTACAGAAGAACTAAGCTTATATGATAAACAAAACCCCACTAACTTATTCTCTGTCTGCAGGAACATGGAGGTTAAACCCAAATGGTCTAAGAACAATCAATGCGGAAAACCTATTTTCAGACCAAATCCAGGGGTAGTCCTAAATGATACTCAACAGAATATCATGAACCAACTTTGGGAATGCCTAGTACCAGAAAGGGCTTCTTTTCTTTCCTAGTCCTTTTAGTTTCTAGATTCCCTCGGCAAAAAGAAAACGAGAGCTAGAGCTTGAATCAAAGAGTCCAATGGCAATCATTCCTATTATTGTCTGACGCGCTTCTGCTTTGAACTTTAACGTATCGATAAAAAATCCCTTTTTTTTAACGTATCGATTAAAAATCCCTTTTTCATTTTAGACTAGGGCTTCTCTCTATAAATAAGGTAATTTATCCACTTCGGATGATGTCTCCTCGTGGCCTTTGAACGCATTGTTTTCATGGATACCCTCCATTACCAGAACTAGAAATTTCAACTAAACCAGTTTTCATACCCTGGTTTCTTATTCTCGGTCCTCTGAACTCTTCACCTCTCTTTCTTAAAGAGATAAGAAATCCGGGTTATCTCAATGTCTTTGATATATCTTTATTTTTGTGAATTCAGAAATATCATCTCTTCTTTTTACCATTAAGTTAGATGTGATGTAAGTAATTTCTTTTACTATTATTCAAAAAGTAACATGCATATTTTTTTTTTCCTTTTAATAGTTTGAGATTTACACTCTTAACCACATATTACTATATATGCTCATGGTTTTTCACTATGTATTCTTAATTTTGTAGGGGTTGCTGGAGGTGCAGCATCCAGGAAGACTACTGTATGTGATATGATTATTGAGCAGCAACATGATCAGCGGGTGGTACTTGTTAACGAGGTAAGGCCTTAAGAAACACAAGCTAAGCCCTTTAGAAAGCAAAATTGGTGTCTGTAGCATGTCTGTATCTCTAACTAAATTTCATGGACATTAGATCTATAGGACATGCCACATCAAGCGGGGTCTAATTCCTCTTCTGCTTGATTCATTGAACTGTATAGATGCTGTGAAAGAGAGCTGTGTTGTCTTGCATATGAAACAGCCTAATTGTCTAAGCTGTCATTCTTTTAATGGATCCTTAGTTGGTGCCACTTTACTTCTTGATGTATATCTCCATTTTTTATTTTATGCACTCTAGTGTGATCATCATCCGCCATTGACTCGTCTTACTTTCTTATCTATGCTGCGCCAAGACCAATGTGGTCTAATGTCATGTAAGTGGGTTTCCCGCACTGTTGGTTAAGGGTCAATTCCCCTCCCATGCTCCCCCTGCAACCCCCTCCCCACCCCCAAACAAAAAAGTCTTTTCCATGTTAATATTCATTTTGCAAAACTGTTAGTTGATTATCTTTTATGCACTTTTCCATGTTAATATTCTGGCAGGATTCGTTTTATCACAGTTTGAGCACAGATGAACTTAAGAGAGTTAATGAGTACAACTTTGATCATCCAGGTGAGTTTCATGTCAGATTTTTTAACTTGCATGTGAATGGATTGCAATTTTCTTTTGTTAAAAGTGTTGAAGGTCACCATTGGCGCGGGTCCAGATTTATCATTTTAGCCAAGTCTAGTTATGACTTCATTTGCAGCTGTTTTGCTATCATTCGTAAATTCTTTTCTCCTCCAGCTTGTTACTTTCTCATGTTTCATCATTTTTTATTAACATATAGTCACATTTAAATACCTAGTGCTGGATGGTAGGTAGCTAGGATAGCAAGTCAGACAAACTCATAGTTCTTGTTACACTTATCCTTCTATTTTCTAAGTAAAAGATAGTTATTCTGCAGCTTGGGCTTTAATGTCTCTTTCAGTAATCTTATCTGGGTTCTGGCTCTAGCTTGATATTGAGAGACTATTATAAAGTCCTAGGCACCTCACCCCCGAAATAAAGGGAAGGGAGGAAAAAGAAAGTTATTCGAAAGGCTTGGTAATGTAATGATGTTCAACAAAATAATGGGCATCTGAAAATTGCTTGCTTGCTTGCTTTTTTTTTTTTTCCGGTAATGAAAATAATATCAGGTTTGTCAGCCTCACTGCAATAGTAGTTTAAACATTTGCATCTCTTTTGCAATTGCAGATGCATTTGACACTGAGCACTTATTGCTTATTATGGAAAAACTGAAGCATGGCCAGGCCGTAGATATTCCAAAGTATGATCGTAAGAGTTATAAAAATGATGTCTTCCCTGCTCGAAGGGTAATTTTTTTTTTTTTCTTTTTTCTCTTTCCTAGTTGCCTTTATGTTCATTTTTTCTATTGAAAATGACGCCCCATGTTACACTAAGAACATCCTTTTGAAAATGTGCCTATCTGTAACAAAGGAAGATTTAAAGTAAATAACAACAAATTGCCAAGAAATTTTGACACAGTGGATTGGCACGACTTTGTAGTTGCTATGTTTATCGTCTGCTAATTCCATTTCCTAGTGGTTATTTGGAATAGAGGATCAATTTATTGGACATGTTTAATTCAGGAAATACATTTTTTTCATAATAAATATATGAATATTATTAAGGAAGAGTTTCGAGAACTGTCCTTATCTGAATGTGGTATGGGTTTGAAGATACATTAGAGGTAGGTTATTCACCTGTATTTTTAAGATAGTTGCGTTTAGTATGAATCGTACATTAGCAAAAATTTTGTGAAAAATATATAGTGCAAGTCATGCTTATGCCTTCCCTTTCGTTTTTAAATTATTTTGCTTTTTGTCAATATATATTTTCTTGCCGTGATACATTTGGCAGGTAAATTCTTCGGATGTTATTATGTTGGAAGGTATACTGATTTTCCATGATTCACGCGTTCGAGATTTGATGAATATGAAGATATTTGTTATACAGGTTCTTTCTCTTACTCTTTTTATAGTTTTATCCAAAATGATTTTGTTTTTTCTGGGTTTATGTTCCTCTCTCTCTCTCTCTCTCTACATATATATATATATAAACTTACATTATCAAATATCTATTACTCATCGTGTAGTTGTAGAGACACATGCGAGCCCGCGCAGCCACGCACACATATTATATCCACATGTATGCATATTTGTGTAGTTTTCTTTTTTTTGCCTCTCCCATTTGTTTTGGTTTTATGTAGATGCAAATCTATATATATTAATTAAGAGAACTAAGTCTTAGTACCTTTTGTACAGCAATTTTCCTGCCTTTTTTATTTGGTAAATCTTGCAATAATTTTTTTTTTAAAGCAAAAACTTAATGAAGAAACTCAAAGAAGATTTGAACCTATGACAAATGAGCTTAGCACCCAAGCCTTAACCACTTCGCCCCTTTTTTTTGGTTAGATTTTTTTACTAATAAATTGAAATATCAAGTCTTAAAGGTCAATTCCAAAACAAATTCTAATCAATTCGTTCATTCACCATTTCCGGCGTATGAGTTTAATGTTATTCGGATATTTTTTTATACATTTTACATTTTTTTGAATTTTTTTATTTTATTAGGATTTTTCAAAATTGTGGTGGGGGGCCAACTAGTATTTTTTACCTACCCGATCCGAACCACCCTGCCCTATACCAGATTCAAACGGGGTACGGGATGGGTATAGGGTAGGGTTAATAGAAACGGAGCAGGGTATGGGGGAGGCGTATCCGACCAGAACCCGCTTCATTGCCATTGTTACTGTTATGATTCCTTCTATTTTCAAATTAATTAAAATGTGATGCCTATCATATTTCATTTTTTGCCTCCCAATTTCTAGATTAATTACAAAGTGTTTGGCAACTTTCTGAGATTATAATCTGGATTATAATCTGTGACGTGACATTATTTTATTGGTTGTTTTTGTAAAAAGTAAACAATTGCGGCTTGACTTTTACTTTTTGACTTTCTGAAAAAAGTGAAATCAATGAAATGATGCCGTGTGGCTAGATTATAATCTGAGAATCCAACCAAACACTTTGTTAGATTTGAATATTTATTCCCTTATTGTGAGAGAAATGTCGCTTCTTTCCTCAAACACTTCCATATCTCACTTCGCTTCAATTGAACCGTATGATATCTAAAAATTTAGATTTTGTGTAAAATGCGGTGCCTTGTGTTGATAATGATTTAATAAGTTAAATGTAAACTATAACACATTTTTCTATTTGAATTCTCATAACATTTCATTTTTCCAAAAACTATACGTAAAAATTTTTACAACAAATATTTTTAATACTTATAATATGTTGTTAGACTCATGTTTTGGGGTTGAAATCTCTTACGTTTTATGGCTAACTTTAATTATAAAGACGGCAAATTTAAATGTTTTTGCACGGGTGGTTTAACTAGTTCATTTAAGAATAGCACAAAGGAATGTGCTGGATAACCTTGGCCTAGGTATATATGAAAGAAGAGATAAGCCAAACCCACAACAAAATCTCACCGGGATCAGGATGCAATGAAATAGCTTACAGTTGAACCTATATTGTGCTCTACGTTAGTTGGTATGTTAGGTAAACATTTCTTTGGTTAATGATAGATAGACTTATCTGCGAAATGTGATTATTTTCTATTGTTTGTTTATTGTTTGTTGCAGTTGTTCATTCCAACTACCATCAACTTGTATACTTGTGTTTTATTCTTGTGATCTTCCTGATATGAGTTTTGTTACCATGCAGATGCTGATGTACGTTTGGCAAGGAGGATAAGACGTGACACGGTCGAAAAGGGTAGAGATATTGGTACAGTGCTGGATCAGGTAATGAAATATTCAGCACATGTTTCAATTTTTTTGACCAATGCGCATTGCATGTTGTTAAACTTCAAAGAATACGCCAACTATATGACTATCACGCATTCTGATGTAACAAAAGTGAATTAGACAAGGAGCCTTGTCAACCAAAGCCCATTGTCCTGTCACAACCTACAAATGATTCAAAGAATGGATTGCATTCCTAGAAAACCTGACTTTCACCGTTACAAATGTTGCTTGAGTGTAGGTCACTGATCTCTTGCTATATTTTGCCACTTGTTATAGATAGATTATGATTTGTTTAAGCTATGAATAGATAAGTTGGTAAATAGGTAGCAGTTGTGGCTCGTATGAAATTTGTGGATAGAAAGTATGTTTGACATCTTGGCCAAGCATGAACTTTGTTAAAGCATGAACTTTGTTATTTATTGATGGCTTTTCCACAAGTTTCCTTTCGGGTTTGCTGATTTTGATCACAGACTTCATATTTCTACAACTCTCGACATACAAGCAAAAAATCAGTTATTTGGGGAATTTAATATTTCTGGATTTATATGCAAAACCATGGTCGGTTGACGGTTTCATATTCTGTCGGTAATAGGATTTCATATTTTTGGCTATCAATTTACCACAGAAGTGAGGCTCATATGCAAATACACTATGTAGGTTTTAGCTGTGACTGGGCCAATACTAATATACTACACCATCAATCCCAAAAAGTCGCAATAACCTCCCATGAAGACTGGTATTTGAAGCAAATATTTGTGGTCTTCTATATCCACAATGCATTAAGATAACCGGGCCTATCATAGCACAAACTCATGTGGCCTGAAGTCAGAATGCCTATATCAGCTAATCAGGTCTAAAAGTCCTCTAATAATTGAGTATCATTTTATTGCTTGCCGGAGTGCTAAAGTTGTGAATCTGTATTAAAATAGCTGGAGAGCTGGGCGTTATTCCCTTGGAGAGGTCTGAAAATCTGTGGCTGCCCTTTCTTGCCTCTAGTCCTAACTTAGAGTGTCCAAACCCTTATCAATAGTAATATTCTTCGTCATCAAAATCTCTCTGTAGATTTTTTCTTTTATGTTATTTGTGTTATGGTTCTCTTTTCCAAGTTTCCATTGCCGATACTGGTATTTTAAATGTGATTCAATATAGTTTTTGGTGGCGATCCATTTCCTTATAGTTGGGTTCATCTGTGTGCAGTCTCAAAATTTGTGAAGCCTGCTTTTGATGATTTCATACTTCCGACTAAAAAATACGCTGATATCATCATTCCCCATGGAGGAGACAATCATGTGGCTATTGATTTGATAGTCCAACATATTCGGACTAAACTTGGTCAACACGATCTTTGTAAAATATATCCTAATCTATACGTCATTCAGTCAACTTTCCAGGTACTCCTTGCTCTTGTCACTTTTACACATTAACTCACTTCATTATTTATGTATTTAACTTTGGGATTCATTATTCTAGAATTCTATGGCTTCATTCATATATGAAGTAATTTTCTCGTCTGCGCTTTTTATTTTTTATTTTTTTTTCTTGGGATCTTTCCTCAATGATCATTGTTTATTTTATCCAGATACGTGGGATGCACACACTTATACGTGACAACAAAACATGATTTTATCTTTTATGCTAATAGGTTGATCCGCTTGGTAGGGTTTTTCTTTACTTTTTTTTATGCATGAATTTGTTTAATTGACAGCTATACCGCTAAAATCTTTTCAATATAAGCAGCTACCTCTTCTTTGTTTCACTTTCAGCTAACTAGAATCATGTCTGTTAGGTTGTCGAACATGGTCTTGGACATCTACCATTTACAGAAAAGCAGGTGATAACTCCGACAGGTAAGCACTATTAGTATTATCAAATACCTGTGTTATGTCCTCAAGTTTATTCCTGCAAGATCGGAAGAGCACACGTGGCTTGGTAATTTTTGTTGCCCTGAGATATGGTTCCATTTTTTTTTTTTTCGAGGTATAGTTCTTGATTCTTTTTGTTGTTTCAACTTAATTTTAGATGTTGAACTACTTAATGAGAGACATATAAACAGTTGTCAAGACTGGCAAATGCTTCTTTTTAATAGGCTAATTTCCCTGAATAGCTTTGTTCAATTAATTTCAATCTCAGTTTTCCCAATTCCGGTACCAATTACTCTCTAGGTTACTTGACTCCCTCCTGAAACATTTTCTTTTGTTACCAATTCTGTATTGCCTCTTTTTTTAATAACTATAGTCTGTTTGCTGAGAATGTCTGTACTCTGTAGTAAGGTGCAAAAAGAGGTAAACTTACCGTTGATCTATGCTGTGCTTATCTCTCTCTTTTGCCACCAGTAGTTATTAGTTATCTTTACTTAATGGATATTTGGGAAGTTATTACTTAAAAGAGAAAGTGATCAAACTTCATTTCATACTAACACTGCCACAGATTTCATGGAACCCACAAGCACTACATACTTATCTACCACTCATTTCTATCTATTAATTTAAAGCAATTATAATATCTTCCAGACACCTATTTATATTTATGGACTGCTCTGTTTCCGTTTGTTAGATCAATTTTATTGGTACTTGAGGTTTTTTGTGATATTAGTAAGGAACTTTTACCAGTTGGTTAGGTCATATTTTTCTAGGAAAGGAGGTGTGCTCTTGAAGCGGTGGGTATTTTCTATTAGTATATGCTAATAGTCTTTGGAGAAGTAACTAACTCTAACCTCTATGAATCAACTAGCACTGTTATCTAGAAAAGCAAAAGAATTGAGTGTTTATGTATGAACCTATTTACTGAACTTTTCTGTAGGAGGGTGCTAAAACTTAAAAAATGTAATTATCAGTTTTTTTTTTTTTATACCAAAGCATGTTTATCTCTTTCCCCTATAGTTACTATCTCAACTTATATTTTCATTATTTCAACACAACATTATGCCGTTCAAATGCAGGATCTGTATACACTGGAGTGGACTTCTGTAAGAGATTATGTGGTGTCTCTGTAATAAGAAGGTATAGAGGTTTCAAATAGGGCCCCCCCTCTCTCCCCCTCCCTCCCCCCGGGATGTGTGTGTCTGGTCATGTGGTGTGTTCGATGAGTGGTTGATATTTCTCTCTGCGTGTTGTTTTTGCCCGTAGAAAGCAGATGAAAATCAGCAGAATTATTTCCAGTGGCAGCTTATGTTGTCACTAAATTGTGGTTTCAATTTGATGTAAAAGATTGTTCAACTGTTTTGCAGTGGTGAAAGCATGGAAAATGCCTTGCGGGCATGTTGTAAAGGCATCAAGATTGGTAAAATTCTAATTCATAGAAAAGGTGACAATGGCCAACATGTATGAAGCACTATACTAGTGTAACTCATCTCTCTTTTATTTATTTATTTTTTGATTTCGTTTCCTCAACTGGTCATTGAAATGCATCTTTCGCAGCTGATCTATGAAAAACTGCCAAGTGACATCTCGGATAGACATGTATTGTTATTGGATCCTATCTTGGGTACAGGTTAGCAATGTACATTTTGGAAAAAGTCTTATAAAGCATTATTTGTTTCAGTGAAAATTCTTGCTGCAAAAGACCTATCTAATCATTTAAAAATAAAAAATAAAATAAAATAAAAATAGTGGGCTCTACAAGTTCCTATTCTGTTGACAGTCTCGTTTGCCAACTGTTTCAATTTCATGTTCTGATGGTAAATTCAACTCCAGGGAATTCTGCCGTTCAAGCCATTTCTTTACTTATAAAGAAGGGTGTACCGGAGTCGAATATCATTTTCCTCAATCTCATCTCTGTAAGTTTGTTACTCCCTTGAAATTTTTGGCTTTCATCCATGAAATGTGCTGTTTTCAACCATGTGGATGCCCAAAACTTGTATCTGCGTTGTTATTAATCCATATATGTCAACAACTATTTTCCATTTTTATTCAGGCACCTCAAGGAGTGCATGTAGTCTGCAAGCATTTCCCTAGAATAAAGATAGTGACCTCTGAGATTGAAATTGGTTTGAATGAAGAATACCGTGTAATCCCTGGCATTGGCGAGTTTGGTGACCGATACTTTGGCACTGATGATGAATGAAGCACAAGAAGAAGATGAAGTCGGCTGCACTTGATCAACTATAGCTGCAGTTCTGATACAGTTTTGACTATACTGGGATCAGACCACATGTATTTTCTTGTTAGTTTTCGCATCGTAAGAAAAATAGAGAAGACTTAATATATATATATATAAGCATATTTCTGTTGTAAGTTACAGATTACTCCCGAATGAAGCAATTACAGAATGCTCTGTATTGGATTCCTTGTAAATATTGGTGCGGTTTCATGGATCAATCTTGATCTTTTTATCCTTTAATTTTTTATCTCTATAAAAGATTATTTCACCCATTATTTCACCGGGATTTTCTATGGTGTCCACCAGAGGACGGAGTAGAATTGTCTAGGTGGAGGATGAGTGGGATTTTCTAGAGCGTCCTAAGAACACCATAGTATGGAGTAGAATTGTCTAGGTGGAGGATAAGTAGGACTAAGAGAGGATTACGCCACCCATCCCCTCCCCATTTATGGCGAAAATTCCTATGCACGTCAATTTTGTCGGGCCCACAATTTTAAATAAGAAAAATCCAAAAAACTCATTCACCCACTGACCAACCCACTCCCAAAGTATAATAATATTTTGTCTGCAAAACTTCATTTACACCTCATATATTCATCTCGTTAATCTCCATAATTTCCACTTTTCTGTTCATCTTCTGCATCACATAAAATGGCCGGCGGTGGTTTTGGCCCGGCTCCCGTAATGGAAAAGAATATCTCGTAAAAAACACTTTTTTTTTTAGTTCAAACAAGCAAACCAACCACTCAAATGCCAGCTAAGCCAAGTCAAGTATCTTATCTCTTCAACCATCTCTACATTAAAAATATACACACAAAAATTCAAGAATTGAAAGAGGGTTCAACAGCTATAATCCCCATATTAGAAGCTTTCAAATTAATTACATCGCAACACAATTGATAAGATGCATGACAACCCATTTGAAATTACGACAATCAGCATGCACCGGAGAAAACAAAAAAGTAACTAACGATTTCACGGCGGCTTGGCGGCAGCTTGTGGCGAGGTTGTGCGGTGGTTGGCTAGTGGTGCGGTGGTGGGTAGATGTTGCGGCGGTCGGTTGGTAGTGCGGCGTCCGCTTTCAGGCTGGGATTTGGGAAGTGAGAGAGAGAGATCACATTACACATCATAGAATTGGGACTTTGGGGGGCGTGATTTTTCATTTTTCTCCCCTCAAGTGGGTCAACCTAAATTTTGGGGGGGAATAGGTGCAGATGACTCGGCCATAATGGACTAAACCTCTTTCCTATTCACATACTCCACCTAGGCATTCCACTCCATTCTATAGTGTCCTTAGGACACTATAGAAAAACCGTTATTTCACTTGTCATACTATTACTTTTCTCCTATTTAGATTTTTTCAAATTTGAATTTGATCAAACCAATTATATCTAAACATTTAATGAGATTTAGCTGTACTACACGAATCTTCACTATTTAGCTACACTCATTCTCTTTTTTACATAATATTTTTGTACATTTTTATGTGAATACAAATACTAATAATTTCTATATTATTTATCGTGTTGGAAGAATGAACTTCTAATGCGACTAGTAGTGCCATGCAGGCATGATATCAGTTCAAACTTGACGCGGGCACCATATATATCAATTATTCCGAAATTTTCTAGGGAGGGTAATATTCTCTCTAAGCTATACTTGTCCCCCCCCAGGCAATTGGGGGGATTAGGCGGGCTACATATGGCCTCCCCTGATTTCCCCCAATCAAGGGGTGG